>CM058042.1:15866750-15921377 GCA_030169165.1 Centaurea solstitialis
CACCTGATTCGTCCACTTCAGATCCACCTCAGCCGCCACCTCACCCGCCAAGCCACGTGGGCCGCTACCAGCCTGGCCGCTCTTCGCGGCCCGAGCCCACACGGCGGCTCCCCATTGGGCCACGTGTCCAAACCGGAAGAAAAAAAAAAACCCTAACCCTAAGTCTTATTTAATTCAGCCGACACACATACCCCCACCACATCCCTTTCATCTTCTTTCTTCTTCTTTCTTCTTCTTTCTTCTTCTTTCTTCTTCTTGTTTTGACTGTGGGGGGACCAAGATCAAATTTACTCTTTAAACAATTACACCATAAACACTTATTTAATTTTGCTTTCTTTCTTGAATTTTGCTTGTGGGGGGCAAGAACACATCTTTCACGTGTTCTTCCTTGTGGGGGACCAAAAATCTTATTTTAAGAACACGTGTTCTTCCTTGTGGGTGACGATTATTTTACTTATATCATGGCAAATCAAGTAAGTGGCTATATTTTCAGTTGTTTACATTATGTTGTTTACGTGTGTATAAAATTGTTGTTGTATGTTGTTTAGTTTGGATCTAATTGTTTATCTAGTTGTTTTAACATGTTGTTATATTATCTCCTTGTTTATGTAGTTGTAAATCTTTATAAAAAAATTTTATACTCATTTTTTTATATATAAGTTATATTTAAAAAGTATATGATTTTTATTAGTGTGTATATTTAGTTGTTTATATGTAGTTGTTTATATGATTTTTAGTTGTTTATGTAGTTGATAATTTTAAAAAAAATTATATAAGTTATGATTTTTATTAGTGTGTATATGTAGTTGTTTATATGATTTTTAGTTGTTTATGTAGTTGATAATTTTAAAAAAATTATATAAGTTATGATTTTTATTAGTGTGTATATGTAGTTGTTTATATCTAGTTGTTTATATCTAGTTGTTTATATGATTTTTACTTGTTTATGTAGTTGATAATTTTAAAATAAAATTATAGAAGTTATGATTTTTATTAGTGTTTATATCTTATATCTTGTTTATCTAAATGTTTATCTAGTAGATGATTTTTATTAGTGTTTATAATTAGTTTATATAATTGTTTATTTATTAGTGTTTAAGAAAATGCACTATTGGCCCTTGAACTTTAGAAAATGCACTATTGGCCCTTGAACTTTAGAAAATGCACTATTGGCCCTTGAACTTTAGAAAATGCACTATTGGCCCCTGAACTTTAGAAAATGCACTATTGGCCCATGAACTTTAGAAAATGCACCATTGGCCCCTGAACTTTAGAAAATGCACCATTGGCCCCCTGAACTTTAGAAAATGCACCATTGGCCCCTGAACTTTAGAAAATGCACCATTGGCCCCTGAACTTTAGAAAATGCACCATTGGCCCCTTAACTTTAGAAAATGCACCATTGGCCCCTGAACTTTAGAAAATGCACCATTGGCCCCCTGAACTTTAGAAAATGCACCATTGGCCCCTTAACTTTAGAAAATCCACAATTGATAAAAAATATATAAGTGAACTAATATGTAGATGTAGATAAAATATGTAGATAAAATATGTAGATAAAATATGTAGATAATATATAATTAAACCAACATAAATAAGTTGACATATTCATTAGCATGTGTCTTCACATGTCCATCCAATTAGATATATATATATATATATATATAAAAAGTTGTAAATTATATTAGTATAAATGCATTGATAGTCAAATCCAGGGGCGTACTTACTATAAGCACTCTAAGGGGTTTAAGGAGGTTGCCTATAAAATGGTAACCGAATGAGAATGGTTTTTAAAATGCTTTAGCGTTACCATTCTCACCGCCTCTTGTGTGGACTAGTGGAATTACCGAGTGGTTTGATAGGTCAATGTAACAAGTTAAAAGTATTAGGATAGAATTATGAAGCAAAATCCCGTTTAACAAATGTAAGTGAAATAACATAAATAACAAGATATATACACATGTGTCCTCACATGTATATATATATATATATATAGAGTCAATCTAAAAACTAAAATTTTTTATATTAGAATTATGAAACAAAATCCCGTTTAATAAATGCAAAATTAAAATTCTATCGACATTCAAATGTGGAATTCACAAACGGATATAGTGACAACTAAATTTAATCAAAACGACATATATACACAAATAATTAACTTGATTAAGTATATAAGTGAAATAACATAAATAACAAGATATATACACATGTGTCCTCACATGTATATATATATATATATATAGAGTCAATCTAACGTTAATATTTTTTTGACATAGGTATTAAGGACTGACCTGACGGTTAGGAGCAAGTACTCGTTATGTTCAGACATTAGGGAAATGTTAGACGAGGGGCCGATGATTATTTTTAGGCTTACTCCATTCGGTCCTTGGCTCGACCTGACGTGGAAGACCGGAGATGCTATGCTTGTGAGCAACTTTCTTTCGCGGGAGGTTGAGGATTCGGGTGCAGAATTCCAGCAGTTAACCTACTCTATTGGAGATCATGTGCGCCATTTCGGCCGGGAGGAGTTCATGCTAATCACCGGACTCCCTTTTGGTCCGTTTCCGGACTCTAGCACTGTGGTTGGAAATAGATTGATCAGAAGGTTGTTTCCAGCATCTGTTCCAGCCCGACCGTCACAAGGTCAGGCTTTTCGTGTACGAATGTCGGAAGTTGTCAGGGTATGGAACGAAGAATTTATAGGTCTACCTGACGAGGACAAAGCGCGCATAGCGCTTATTATGATGGTTGAGTATGTGTTTCTAGGAAAGCAGGCAAAGCAATATGTTTCTGATGAAGTTATATGTGCACTCGACGATATCGATGGGTTTTCTGAGTATCCATGGGGATCGTTCGTATGGGAGTACACATATAAGCAAATGAAAGGCGCTTTTAGCAGACGGAACCCAGTTACCAACAAAATGTCTCTATCTGGATTTTTACTCGCTTTTAACGTAAGTTACATTAATAATTTGACTTATATTTATTATAATATTTTTTCTTAATACTTGTTTTAGACTTAGATATTTTTGTTTCTATAACTACAGATTTGGATTTTAGAGATGTTCCCTGTCTCTGAAAGGTGGTTTAGTAGGATCGATGAAAGACATCCTAGGGGAATTCGTTGGCAGAGAAAGGTTAGGAGTCTGTCATATAAACATGTTGGTGCGTTTTTTCGCTTTCCATCGGTATGTCCTACTGATATATACTCAATTACGAGAAGCTTTTTTAAATTAGACTTTGTTTTAGTATTATGTTAATTTATCATGAGTTTATTTCCCATACTAGCGGACGAGGCACCCACACCAGACGCTTATAGCTGATGCGTTCGAGGTTCAGCAGGACTGGTATGCAGCTAGCATTGAATGGTTTCGTAACCCTTTGAGCATTCGGCCGTCAAAGAGGCTTAGAGTATCGGATGTGGAGCCTTCCGATGATGATGATGGTGATGGTGATGATGATGATGATGGTCATGGCGATAATGGTGGTGATCCTCAACGGGGGGATGCGGGGGCGGGTCCTAGTCATCAGTACCAGTCCACAGATGCGCGGGCGGGTCCTGGCCATCAGTACCAGTCCACAGATGCGGGGACGACTCCACATGTGGACGATTTTTTCCATGATAGATGGACTCAGATAGATGACCTAAAGAAAGATGTCGGGTTCATCACTGAGGAGCAGAGGAAACAAAGGGCTGATATTGATAGGATTACGAGAGATATCGATCAATTGAAGGTAAACGATGAACCAAATTTAAAGCTTTCATATAATTTTATTTGTTATCGACTCACACATACATTTTTTAGATGTCTGGACGACATTCGTATTCTGCACCGGATCCATATGCATGGGCTGGACAATATTCGTATTCAGCACCGGATCCATGGGCGTCGTCGTTGTTTTCGGACACGGCCTACCCCTACACACCGGCCAGCCGTGTTGGTCTTGTAAGTTTTATATGCGATTCATATATTTATTTTCTATGTTATATATATGTTACTATGTTTTAATTGTATTCAATTTTTAATTTCAGGATGAGTCATGGCATTACGTTTTTGACAACGCGGTCCACATTCTTACTTCTCCTGCGTATCCTGGCGAGCAGGAGATTCAGCATGTCACGCCGGTGGCCCATCGTGTCTCGCCGGAGATCCAGCATGTGTCGCCGGTGGCCCACCGTGTCTCGCCGGAGCTTCAGCATGTGTCGCCGGTGGCCCACCGTGTCTCGCCGGAGATTCAGCATGTGTCGCCGGTGGCCCACCGTGTCTCGCCGGAGATTCAGCATGTGTCGCCGGTGGCCCACCGTGTCTCGCCGGAGATTCAGCATGTCTCGCCGGTGGCCCACCGTGTCTCGCCGGAGATTCAGCATGTCTCGCCGGAGGTACCCCAGGCTATCCCGTCTATAAAGAGTCCCCGGCCTCAGAGGGATATAAAGCCGGCACCCTCCATCAACCCTCCGTACACCGTCGGGAAAGCAAAAAAGATGCTTGGCGCTGTGTTAGGACCGACGTTTAAACCCTCTTGGGGGTCTACTACTACTACTGCTGCTGCTGGTACTTCTACTACTGCTGATGTTGCTGATACTACTACTCTTGCGCATATTATTAGTCTCTACAGGACGGGTCAACTGCAACCTATGTATATATCATGCTACCTATCGAATGCAGTAAACCGTAGTTTTTGGGGCACTTTGCTAGGGTTTGAAGATAGCGGGTATCTGACAGATCAGGTTAGTAATTAGTCATTTCTGTATACAATTACAATTAATTATTTCTTTATTTAACGATTTATATTATGCTTTCAGCACATCGACGCATGGGTCACCCGCATTATGGATGTACGACCCAGAACAGCCGATTGGGCTGTAATGATGTCAGGGTTCGCAGGATTGATAAACATCCAAGGGGGCAAAGAATTGGCGAAGTTGTGCGTCGGGGGGGATGGCGATTACGTAGGATGGGACACGTTGGTTAGGGTAAAATTTTTTGCATTATATATATTATCTGAAATATTTCTAAACCTTACATTTATTTATGTCTTGTTTTCAATCTGTGATATTATCAGGTTTACATTCCGATACGCTTGCATCCTAAGCATTGGATCCTAGGAGATCTAGACTTGATGACTATGCGTATGGCTGTGTACGATAGCTATCGTCATTCTGCTCTAAAGGCTGATGTGGATGCAAGGCTCAAGGAATTAAAGAAGGGTCTGCTAGACGTGTTTAGGGAGCTCAATCATCATACCCGGGTGGAGCAAGCTAGGAACTTGTCATGGTACACACCATCCGGTATACCACAACAACATGGGTCACTTGGTGATTGTGGTGTATGGGTATGTCGCTTCCTGGAGGATTTGATAGGCGGTAGAGTCCCGCGGCCGACGAAATACGCTGTTTCGGAAGCTACTCAGTGGCGGCAGCATATGGCGGTGGAGTTCTATAACTTGAAGATGGATATTAATCCCGCCGATTTGCAATCATAGTGTTTGTACAGTTTTTTGTTTTTGTACAGTTTTTTGTTTTTGTACAGTTAGGTTAAACGTTTTTTGTACAGTTTTTTTTAGGCTTTTTAGTTAGGTTAGACGTTTGTTTATACAACATTTTTTAAAGTCACTTCACAGTGGGATAAAGGATCTGGAAGGTGTACAAGCCCAACCTCTGCAAGCCTCACACACGCATATTCCTAAATTCCTATTAGCAATCGAGTGTCTTCGGTTCAGATACATTGTACCTTCTACCATGGCCCTGGAAACATGGATGCTGGTCCGAGTAAAGATAGGCAACATGATATAAGACCCGCCAAATGCCAAGCATCATTTTTATACGGTTGTTATGGTTGCACCGATACCTTATAAAATTAATGGTTGGCATTTGTAGGATTATCATTTATCGGGTTGCCTATCTTTACTCAGACCAGCAGCCATGTTTCCAGGGCCTTGGTAGAGAGTACAATGTATCTGAACCGAAGTTACTCGACTACGGGTAGGAATTTAGGACTATGCGTGTGTGAGGCTTGTATTTGAAGTTGGGCTTGTAAATCTTCTAGCTCCTTTATGTCACTGTGAAGTGGCTTTAAAAAATGTTGTGTAGTTAGGTTATCAATGGTGTCAACTATGTATGTGAATACTTTGTAATACACTTAATCTTTATTGTTTGGGTATACGGTGGACGTGTTTCCGCGTTCCGCTGCAAGCCCCACCCACGCATAGTCCTAAATTCATATTAGCAATCGACTGACCCCGGGTCAAATACATCATACAATCTACGTTGGCCCTAGAAACATGTCTGCTGGTCCGAATAAAGATAGACAACATGATATAAGACCCGCCAAATGCCAAGCATCATTTTTATACGGTCGTTATGGTTGCACCGACACCTTATAAAATTAATGGTTGGCATTTGTAGGATTATCATTTATCGGGTTGTCTTTCTTTACTCGGACCAGCTGGCATGTGTCTAGGGCCAAGGTGGAATGTACAACGTATTTGAACCGAAGTCACTCGACTACCGATATGTATTTAGGACTATGCGTGGGTGAGGTCTTGTAGCGAAACGCGGAAACATGACCGCCGTATAAGCAGTACAGAGGATATTATTGTGTCAACTATGTATGTGAATACTTTGTAATACAATATTTTCAAGAACGTTTAACATTTAATGAAAAACCACTTTGTCATAGACTTTTAAATTCACAAAAAACACATCCGCCATGACACTCGGCCGATAATAGCGGCTCCCCAAGTATATAAATAGGATGCTCCTATCAACATAAACCTCACAACTCTAATACTTTCATCCATATCTTCAATAACACTTGTCTTTTTCTCTTCCCTCTAAACCGGATATGGCTCTTTCCCTAGCAACTAATCCCACCTATTTCATTGTCCAAATTGAAAAGGAGTTAACAGACCATGGCATATTGGTAAGCTTAATTAACCTCTCTTCATTCTCAAATGTCACTCCATTCTTAAAGTTCATATTTTTTTCAGGTAATTCCAGCGCCGTTTGTGTTGATGTGGAAATTGACAGATCATCATAAGTGTCAAATAAGCCACGATGGATGGCACTATCATATGGATATGATGGTCATGGCTCCGGATAGTTTTGTCATGCGTGGTCCTCTTAACCTCGTGTTTGGCGAACACAACATTCGCCATGGCACTTGGTTGAAGTTCACTCTGTATCAAGGTCCACCTCGTCATCTGATCGACAATATGTACGATGTGAAGTTTGATTTCGTGAAGATGTGATTTCTTGTTGGTCTCGTGGATGTATAAGGGCGCCGTAATTGTATGTTTCTTACTTATGTGTGTAGCAAGTTATTGTGTGGTTTCTTATGTATGTGTGTCTTCTCTTTTACAATGTAACTGTTCGGCCCTTGACCACAATTATGTTAATTGTACGATGTTTTAATACTTATGTGACCTAATTAGGGTTTCTTAATGACACTAACCCTATATATATATATTTTTAAAATAATATGTAAATAATATGTGACCTTTATATATCCTAACCCTAATTAGAGTTTTTTTAAATTAGGGTTTCAATATATACACTAACCCTAATTAGGGTTTTTTTTTTTAAATTAGGGTTTCAATATATACACTAACCCTAATTAGGGTTTTAATGACACTAACCCTATATATATATTTTTAAAATAATATGTGACCTTTATATATCCTAACCCTAATTAGGGTTTTTTAATATTAGGGTTTTAATATATAGACTAACCCTAATTAGGGTTTTTTAAAATTAGGGTTTCAATATATACACTAACCCCAATTATGGTTTTAATGACAGTAACCCTATATATATATTTTTAAAATAATATGTAAATAATATGTGACCTTTATATATCCTAACCCTAATTAGGTGTTCACGTGAAAATGTACGAGAAGGACCCATGTGACTGAAAATGTACGAGAAGGACCCATTTGGTATCATATATATATACTTGTACCAACGTCTTAATGAGTTTATCAATGACATGATTCACTAAATAGTGAAGTAGTACACTATTGCTTTTAGTAAAAGATGATTGATGCTTCTACATAATAAAGTAAGATTCGTCTGAAAAGGTAAATACTATTGCTTTCAGACCAATAATTCATGTTTGGGTCATAAAATAAGGCTGAAATACTGTAAAACGCTGAAAAGTAAAAGATGACTGACGCTTCTGCATAATACAGTAAGATTCGTCTGAAAAGCTAAATACTATTGCTTTCAGACCAATAATTCATGTTTGGGTCATAAAATAAGGCTGAAATACTGTAAAACGCTGAAAAGTAAAAGATGACTGACGCTTCTGCATAATACAGTAAGATTCGTCTGAAAAGCTAAATACTATTGCTTTCAGACCAATAATTCATGTTTGGGTCATAAAATAAGGCTGAAATACTGTAAAACGCTGAAAAGTAAAAGATGACTGACGCTTCTGCATAATACAGTAAGATTCGTCTGAAAAGCTAAACAGTAAGATTCGTCTGAACACTCAATTGATTCAGCCAAAAAAAATTTAATAAAATAAAGAGAAAACATGGCTATAAAAACGGTCTATCCCATGAACCAAATACTCACACCTCTCATACAGTTCTTATCTTGCTCTTACCACAACAATGGCTGATAAATTGCCTTCCTCATCAACAAACCCTGGGTCTCGAAGAATGTCTGGAAACCCTCGTTCCTCTCAATTTGAAAACCCTCATTCTCAAAGAATGTCTGGAAACCCTCGTTCCTCTCAATTTGAAAACCCTCCTTGTACTCAAATAATGCCTGGAACACTACGTAGGGAAATAGCAAAAAAGGAAGGGGAGATAGCGGCGATACAAGAAGAATGGGTGCGTAAGCGTGGGGAACAAGATATAATTGAAGAGGAGATCGAAAACAAGAAGAAGTTCGTTAAAGAACTTCAAAAGGAGATTCGAGCACAAGAAAAACGTGTGAAGGAGGAGTATGTACCTTGGTACCCAAATATGCAACAACATATCAAAGCTAATGAAGACTGGATTGCTTCGATAAAACAACTCTATCCGAATGATAACTAGGGGATCTCAACTATGTTAGATCTGTTGTACTTTGGTATCCCACTGTTATTTGTTATTGTTGTTGTTGTTGTTGTTTCTTTAACTTTTGTGTCTCAACTATGTTATCATGCTTTCAGTGAAATCAATTAAGTTTTATGTCGTTTTATGTCTACTGATTAATGTGTGAAGTATATATGTATCAGTTAATTGTTAATGCAATACAATATTCTGTGTTTGTTCTACTATTTGTTACTAAAATGTTACATGCTAAAATAAGATACGTTTTATTAATGCAAGCAAAAACCAAAGACATTGACATGGGTTACATATTAAACGGCTAATTAAGATCGACAGTTCCTATTGGCTCTAGTTGACTGCTTCCTCTAGCGGAACTTGGAATCCACGGACACTGTGAGCTTATATGTCCGTATTCTTCACACCTAGGACACTTCTGCTGTGAACGACTTTCACCACGAGATGGACGACGTTTGTTGACTTTCGGTCTTCCAACTGGTCTCTTTATTATCAGTGGTGGATGTACGGTGGGTATAGGGTTTTGTGGATAGTGCCATGTTTCTGCAGGTCCGACTGGCCTAATTACCCCATGGTATGTTGCCTTGTACAATTCGGCCATGTAATAAGGCTGAGTAACCAAATAAAATACATCATTTTTACCCAATCTTTTTGCAACTGTTATGGCATGACCGCACGGCAACCCAGACACCTGCCATTTGAGACATGTGCAATTACGGTGATGCATATCAACTTCAGCGTTATACCCGTAATCGCGGACCTCCCATTTGTCGTAGCCAATTCCATGAGCAGTCCATGTCGCGGACTTTACAATCCTTTTATGGATCTTCTTTTGGGCCCATTCTGTTAGCTGGTGGTTTAACTCTTCTGCAAAATATACAATATACAGTTTTAGAAAATAGTCTATTCGAATTATAAAATAATCATACGTAAAACTAAGATATTGATATTTTCTAAACCTCCTTTACGTCGACGAAGAAAGTACCACTCTTGTTGGAATTCTCTAAAGTACTCCATGAGTCCGACAATAGGTAGTTTACGAGCACACTTTGACAATGCGTTGATGGACTCTGCACTGTTCGATGTCATAATGTTAAAACGTTGTCCAGGAAAGTGAGCCCTTGACCAGCTCTCCACCCCAACCTCTTGCATCAATTGAGCACCTTCGGGTACGACAGTTTGGAGAAGATTCATCATTCGGTCAAACACTCGCGTGGTGTAAGCCTTGCAGGCCTTCCAGTATGGGGTCTTGAATTTTTTTATCCTTGGCGCTCTTGATCTAACGTTCATGACCAAATGTCGACAACACAGGGCATGATGTGCATTTGGAAAAATGGCGGTAATGGCTGCGTTTATAGAAGCAGCTCTATCCGACATAAACACCAACCCTCTTGGCTCGCCGATACATGTTTTTAACTTGTTCAGGAACCATGTCCACTCGTCCGCTGTCTCGGACCTACCGACTCCAAGTGCAACGGGCACAATGTTGTTGTTTCCATCCATAGCCACAACCAAAAACATCGTACCCAAGTATTCCCCCTTCAAGTGCGCAGCATCTATTATAAGGACAGGTCGCAGGTTTTGCAAGAATGTATGGATCTGCAAGAAAATGTGTGTGTTTAGATACTGTATGAGCTAACGAAAATAATAAAATGTTTAATTTATAGAATTTTAACGTACCGCTACACCAAGGGCTACGAAACACTCCGCAAAACGCCCGCTAGAGTCTGTCCTTATTGATGTTATCGTACCTGGATTTGCACGCTCCAGGTTATACAAATACATGGGGAGCCGAGTGAATGACTCTGCATGGCTGCCTCTGATTAACGTTATGGCCTTCCACCTCGCACGCCACGCGGTGGCGTACGGGATCGTAACTCCATACTGTTCTCGAAAATCTTCGGCCATGTCTTTTGGCGTTAGTACTCTGCGGGAATTTCTAAATTTAGTTTTAAAAAAGTTACCCAGCAACCTTTGGTTGGCATGACGGTGGTTAGGGTTCAACTGGGTCCTTGAACACTTGTGTACATCAACCAAATCTGTTACCATAAACATACCACCACCTCCATAGGCTTTCGCTTTCATGCTCCACTTACAATGATCGCGGGCACATGCAATCTCGTACCTTTTGGTGCAAGACTTTTTCGTCTTATACTCAAATTGTTCTTCTATAAATTTCATTCCGACCTCCAAAATCAATTTCTCTTTCGTATCAAAAACTTTACCAATACTTAGCCTTTGACTACGTCTATAAGGTACGCCTTCACTGTCTTCCGCCGAGACATCTGGGGTTGGAATGAGAGGAGGTATTCCAAAATAATCATCTAACCCTGGTCGTAACCTGGAGGGTTCCACACCTTCTTCGTTTTCTTCATCTTCTTCGTTTTCTTCATCTTCTTCGTCTGACAAACCCATGTCCAAAACATGGGCTTCATCTTCTGCACATCCGAAGAACTTTCTACGCTCGTCTTCGTCTTCATCTTCGTCTTCGTCTTCATCTTCGTCTTCCTCTTCTTGCACTTCTTGTTGTTGATCTTGCTGCGTCTCTGGGACAACTTCTGGATAACTGTCACTAAGACCATATCCAAAGTCTGCACGATATGAGGTTTCGTGTGACTGTTGGATTTGGGACTCAGTATCCAAATACATTGGTTCTTCGTTTATAGTGTTTGAAGTACCTGCGCCATCACCCTCGCCAGAAACGTATACATCAACGTAAACTTCAGGAGGATCCTCTAACCCGTTTGCATATTGCAAAAATACGCTAACATCTTCATCGTCGGTTATCTGAAATAATTGGCCCTCATGCTTGTAGCAGATATGCAGTTGGCCACTTGATCGATCGATTTCACATTTCCAGCAACAGTAATTAACCAGATGTTTAAATGTACTGTTTATTTTCAATCTAACACCTTTTCTCACGGTTGGTTGAACGTAATCCAATCCGTCGACGCCTGCAGCCCATTTCCCACCGGAACAAAGGTATAACCTCGGTTTATCCTCACTGGAACTCATTTTCAGAAACAAACGAATTTTTGTATTGACGAAATTTAAGAAGAAGGAAGGAAGGTTAGGGTTTTTTGTGTTTAAGAATTATGCATCTACAAGAGGGTTGGTATCCAATTTAAACAAAATTTTGAAATAACTTTACAGACACAAACAGTACATTAAAGACACAAACAGTACATTAAGGTACACACATCACATGCACTATCAGCTCCTTTAATCATACATTAAAGACAAAAATCGTACAATCAAAAGCAAAAGTGTCTAGGGCTGAATTAGGGTTAGGGTTTTTTAGGGTTTTCTTCCGGTTTGGACACGTGGCCCAATGGGGAGCCGCCGTGTGGGCTCGGGCCGCGAAGAGCGGCCAGGCTGGTAGCGGGCCACGTCAGCTTGGCGGGTGAGGTGGCGGGTGAGGTGGCGCTGACTGGACCTGAGGTGGACGAATCAGGTGCGGGCCGCGGATGGCGGCCGGAAGGGGTAGCGGACCAAAAAGAACTCGCCGGAGACCGGCGGTTGTCGCCGGAGAGCGGCCCAAAACACGGCGGTAGCGGGCGGCGGAGCGGTCCGGTGTCTAAAATTGTCACCGGAGCCATTTTTTGTCCAAATTAATTATTAGGGATTTTTTTTTGTCTAAAAAAATAATTTTCTCTTCTGGAAATCCAAATTTGGGCACGATGATACCACATACTTTAGTAAAAATCGTCTGCCAACCATGTCCCACCAATCATATCATCACACCTCATCAATTCAATTAAATGACTAATTATTTTTCTATATCTGTTTAATCGAAATTTTCTTTTTTTCTTTTATTTCATTCTAAATTAATTTTAGCTGTTTTTATGTTTTATTTCATAATTATCTATAGATAATGATCGTCTTAAAACAAGTTAATTTGAATTAAATGCATCTTTTCAAAACAATATATATTTTTATTAATTATTATAGTATTAATCACTTCAAGTTTATTTTTATAATGTAACAACAACAACAAAAATCTATCTTTAATTTTAAATTTTGATATTTTTAAAGTGAAACTTTAAAATATCACACAAAATTATTTAGTCTGCATATTCATGTTTTATTCAGACTGAATGAATAAAGTTTTATTCAATCTGAAGAAAGCTTAGGCGCCGATTCAGATCTTCACGTGGCGCGATTTTGTTAGTCCTCAAGTTCACAATGAAAGATAAGTTCATGTTTGAATATATATATATATATATATAGAGAGAGAGAGAGAGAGAGAGGGGAAAGTTCAAATGTGAACCACTTTTTCATTGTGAACGTGAGGACCACTAAAATCGTGCCACGTGGCAATCTGAAACACGCACGACTAAGCTTTACGCATACTGAATAAAGCTATTATTCAGACTGAATAAAGCTTTATTCAGTAAGAGTAAAGCTTAGTTGCACTTTGACACGCGCGACTAAGTGCGCGACTTAGCTTTATTCAGACTGAATAAAGCTAAGTCGCACAAGTCAGATTTCCACATGGCGTGACTTTAGTAGTCCTCACGTTCACAATGAAAAAGTGGTTTACATTTAAACCTGACCCTATATAACAAAAACTAGTTTAAAAGAAATAAACTAGTGAAAATTAGAACTAGATATTGATTATAACTAATTTAAAAGAAATAAACTAGTGAAAATTAGAACTAGATATTAATTATTAATAAAAATAATTTTTTAAAGAATAAACACATAATTAATTTAAATTATCTTCTTTTAGCTCGATTATCATCTAAAAATAATTATAAATTAAAATTTAAGATAATATTTGAATATGAAAATTAAATTTAATTAAGAGGCAAGGGTATAAAAAGTTAAATGAAAGAAAGAAGAGGGGTGGGGGTGTTTAAACGGAAGACAGATATAAAAAAATAATTAGTCATTTAATTGAATTAATGAGGTGTCATTATGTGATTGGAGGGATATGCTTTGGGATAGGGAAGATTGAGACAGACGATTTTTTCCCCACATATGTGCTACAAATCATGAATTAAATCCACATTATAAATCCTAAATGAAATCCTATATGTATTTGATTCGATCATGAAACAGGGCGTGAAGTTAGTAGTGGGTTTTGGGTAGCGGCGACATGTCCATTGTTGTTACTACCTGTTGCCGTTGCCCGACGGCAAGTTGGCCGGAGATGGGTTTTCGTTGTCGTTTTGTATTGAGACTATCTCCATTGATGGATTTATCTGCAGCTTGGAATTGAGGGTTTGATTTTGGAGAATGAAGATGAAGAATTACATTTGGGGGGGGGGGGGGTGAAGGTTAAATGTTGGTATTAGTTCCTTGAACTTTGTCTACATCTTAGGATTATACTTAGGGGTATAATAGTCATTTAATTTTTTATTATTATTAATCTATTTTAAAAGGATTAAAATTTGATAAAAATTCTTATTTGGATAAACATAATATTTTGATAGTTTAGTAAGAGCATATATAATATTTATAGATAAGATTGGGTAAATATGATATTTTTGAAGTTTAATAAGGACATACATGAAATTGATCCTAAAATGAAAATCACTTGTATTTCATATTTCAAATAAGTAGAACGCTTTGTAAGTTTGCATATGCCTTTATTGACAATTATTTTGGGAATTAATCGCATGAATTAGCCTTATTTATGAAATCTATATGTTTTTGTCAAAATACTTATCACCAGACAATAGCTATTAAAAAAAAGTTCAAATAAACCCTAGTATATATGAAGAAATTAGGGCTGGAAATTGGAATCGATAATCACCTAACCTGGTGGAATCGCTGTGATTGAGGGCGTCGAGCTCCGACTTGGAAGTCGTTCGAATTGGGGCTGGACTTAGTCATTGGATGTCCGTCGGAATCGGAATCGTGAAAAGGGAAGTGACAATCGACATTTAAGTTTAGGACAATTCCATAATTATATTATCCAATTGTTATGGTTTGTTTTCTTCTCCATTAAAAATTTTCTTTTGTTCAACTGATAAACTTTCTATACATTCGTTAACCCTTTCGCTTCGACCGGTAGGTAAGGAAATGGCGTTAGAATTAGGGGTGAGAAAAAAGTCGATTCTCGAAAACCCGACCTGGCCCAACCCGAAAAACCCGATCCGGAAATTCCCGAAAACCGAAATCTCCGAATGTTGATCGGGGTTGGGTAGGGTGCGAAAATTCCTTCCCCAATTCCCAAAAAACCCGATTTTTTTAAATATATTTTTTGTATAATTAAATATTGGTAATTGACTATTTGGTTCAACTTTTAACTTAAATGTCCTTTTGGTACTATAGTAGACTAGTAGTTTAGTAAGGGGCTGTTTACTTGCTGCTGACTAGACCTGACTCGGTCAGCAGTCAGAGTGTTTCCCAAATCTCAAATCTGACCGAAAACTAACTGAGATGTTGACCGAGATCTTACCAAGTCAGCAAAAAAATCTTGCTGACCCGAGTTAGTTTTGTGATTTCCCTTCGTTTGCCTTTCCATTTCTTCTATACCTCGTCGTTACTTTATGAAAACAACCTAGTGGCTGGGTGGTGGTGGCGTTGTTCGACGTGGTGGCTGGGTGGTGGTTGCGGCGTCCGACGTGGTGGCTGGGTGGTTGATGCGGTAATTATCGTATATAAAAAGCGAAACAAGTTTTAACCTCTAATGCCTAGCCACTGTTACCACATTCACATGCAAGCGTACCTGATCGTGAGTAATATAGTGTAGGAAAGTCCAGGTATCGTATCTACCACTGGGAACGGTCAAGTTATGTAGACTAATAATCTTAGCTAGTTTAATTAACCTAAAGCTTTGGGGGGGTTTATGAAAATGGTTTTGATTAATTAAAACACAACTAATTAAATACTAATTAACTAAGAAAGCAAAAGACAACTGACTAACTAGAAAATACTAAGAAAGATATTTAAACTTTATAAGAGAAAAATAGTAGTACTTATCATGGTATAACGACTCCCCAAGTGGATGATTTAAACTGGCCGAAGGTTTGGTTGTATCGGTTATTGTAAGAATTTAAGTCTGAGACACCCTAACATGTGATGATTACGGTTGTCAACTAGGTTGGTCGTCCTAGTCCTAATACATAAATTGTTTGTCAGACAACCTAGTACCAGCCACCCAATTCTATCACTATTGCACGGAATTCTAATATCTGGCTGCTCTCGGTCTGAGCTAACCACCTAACACAACTCTCCGGGTTCCGAAGGGAAGGTCAAGAGAGGTTGATTAACCTATCGGAGTCTATCTATCTAGATTAAACAGATACACCCAACCAACGAATTCGAATATCCAAACAATACGAATCAAACCGGAACCGTAAAACACATTCAATAACCCAAAAACAAACCAATAATCATTAAATCACAAAATCATCATCCACAAGGTTCATCTTACCACAATAAGTACCACTTAAGAAAACTACTCACTAAACATAATAAAAACAGCAAACAAAAACAAAGAGACAGACATTATACCGACAGTACAACGACGGATGATCGAGAATCAAACTCCACAGCGTATCGGCACAACAACTCTCTCTCTCTCTCTCTCACACACAAAATAAGACTCTAATAATATGTATTCAACTAACACCAGAGGACTCAATGTTTTCAACTGAAGGAGGAGGCCAGTATTTAAAAGGAAAGGGTCGGAGCCCGTTTCGCGATCGCCAAACAGCTGGCTCGCGGCGCTAAACACTTGATCAAACCCTAGATTTCTAACTTTTGCGAACTTGGCGGCGCAAGACTATAAAACTCGCGGACGTGAAATGGCTACTGGATTGATGTTTTCCAATTTCCACGTTTTCTCGCCTTTTTCCGTAATTTTCCGTTCCACGGCCTCCAAAACCTATAAAAGTAAGAATCAGTCTAAAGTGTGAGTAATTAGATCAGAAATGGGGTAAAATCAGACAATTAAGTACGACCAAAACATGTATAAGTTTGGTGTTATCAATGGTGGTTGCGACGTCTGATATGGTGGTTGGGTGGTGGCGGCAGCGTTGGTTGTGGAGTGATGGCGGTATTCTTTCCTCGAGTTTGACTACAAAAAGACTCAAGTTTTTTATTAGGCAAAAGTTTACAATCCATTGAGGTATTTTATTACATGTAAATAAAGTAAAGAATGATGAAGATCAAGGTCTTTTAGGTTCTTTATTTATTTATTTTATTAAGTTTTATTTATATGACATAGCGGATTCTAAAGATATAAATTTAAGAGATAAAGAACGAGAACTAAGAGTTCTAATCCAAATATTTTTGGTTTTACGAATATTGTATTGTCTGGAATCAAAATTTTCTTATTTCGAGTAATTTTTGATACAATTTTTAGAGATCTTTCTCATCTCTATATTTCTTTTTTATGAAGAGACTATTATTTAGAGAAAAAGTAGATAATGAATAAGAAATAATAATTCATTTTGAACAATAGATGTCTTTCACATCTAACTAAAACAGTAAGTAACTTCTTCATTTTTAAATGGCAGTTCCAAAAAAACGTACTTCTATATCAAAAAAGCGTATTGGAAAGGTGGGTGAGATCTTGGATGGTGGGCGAAGATGAGAAAGAGAGGGAGACGGTGATTGATGAGAAAGAAAAGGGTAGGGTTAGGGTTTTTTAACAAATATTTTTATTAATTTAATAATTCAATTTAATAATTTTAAAAAGCAAAAGTTTTTCTGTTAAACTATATATATATATACTAATATATTTTATTTACAAAATTAAACAATTATTAAAAATATTAAATTATTAAAAAAAGTAAAAATATTAAATTCTTTTATTTTATAACATTTAATTATTAAAAATATTAAATTATTATATTTTATAATATATTATTATAAAAAGGTTAAAATGGTAATTTTTTATAATAAATGTTTGTATCTGCTTGGGTTGATCAATTTTTAAATTTAGGAAATCACACAACAAATAGAGTTGAAAGCCAACATGCAAAATTAAAAAAAAAAAAATAGAGTCCAAAAGCCAACAAGACACATCGATCAAAGCAAGTTTTGAAATGAATAAAAATATTAGGAAATATTGATTGAAATACCCCACTTTGGAAATATGCAGGGCTTTGTTTCATTTTATGCATTTGATATGATTTTCAGGGAAAATAAGAGGTTCCAAAACTAGCGTATTTTCTGAACAATGTGGTTGTTAAACTGCGTACAAGTCATGGGTTGCATGTGTGCATGAAGAAGTACTATATATATGTCAAGGTATACCTCATTCCACTTGTTTCGATCGATATATTTTAGAAAAAACTTGATTATTCGCCATGTGACAATGAAGTTCACATGTTTAGAGAAAATTTTAATAAACAATCAAGTTCTGGGAAAAAAAACATGTTGCAAAAGTTAGCGGATATGTTTATGCCACAAAAAACGTCGTTTCGTGAACCACAAAAAACGTCGTTTCGTGAACCCTCGGTTTATAAAATCAGTCGTGGACATCCTTGTCTAAAAAGTCAAGCTCTACAAAAAAATTACGTAAAAAACACCAATATATGAAACAGTTTCGTCAAAAAATAAATTATATAATATAATATTATCAAACTAAACAATTTCATTAAACGTATCTGATAAGTGTCTAAATGTTGCCACTTATTGAGTCTTTTTTGATGTCAAA
This sequence comes from Centaurea solstitialis, assembly GCA_030169165.1. Taxonomy (NCBI): domain Eukaryota; kingdom Viridiplantae; phylum Streptophyta; class Magnoliopsida; order Asterales; family Asteraceae; genus Centaurea; species Centaurea solstitialis. The sequence goes on from CM058042.1 coordinate 15,885,427, forward strand.
TTGTGTCTTTATTTTGCCCAAAGTTAGCAATTGAGTCTAGTTTACTTCTGTTTTTAATGTAATTTCATTTCTCATGACTTATGTGCTTAAATGTGTAAATTAGTAGTTAATTAGTGTTATTTCCTTGTTTTTCAGGCTTTGGAAAGGAGCAGTTGCAGGACAGCCCTTTGGGAGTGCTATAGGAATGCCACCGGACTGCTGCAGGAATGCTGAAGGAAGGTTTCTGGGCCAGCTCATTACTTTTGATTCAAGGAACTGCTTTTGGATCTGACCCGACTTTTGACCCATGGGTTGCTTTTGTCAGACAATCAAGCCTGTTTACAGCTGTCTCCCTCTTCCAAGCCATTTATTTGCCTATAAATACCATGTAGTTGTAACCTTAATTTCTTACACTTGATCCATATCACTTTCTAGTGATTTGGTTTCTCTTGTCACTACTCTTTAGTTCTTAGCTGCTGTTTAGATTTAATTTTCTGTTCTTAAAGTTCTTAGTTTGAAACTCTTGGTTCTTGAAACCAATCCGTAGCATAATCTTTTGAATCTTCCTAGTTTATGTCTTAATCTCTATACGGGTTTAAGCATTCAAACTAGTGTTGTTGTGTTCTTAGTAGTTCTTAATCCAAGTAATCTTTTGGAAAATCATCTTGTGTTGTGTTCTTGTTGTTAAAGTTCCAGCTTTCAATCTTGAAAGTGTTCTTGTTACTAAAATCCAACGTTTGCAAGTTTTCAAAATCATCTAGTTTTTCTTGGAGTTGTTTTACACTCTGATTCTTTCTTAGTAAAGAACGTATTGTGTTCCAACTACCAAAATCAGTATTTTCAAAATACCTGTTAGCATTTTAGCTGTTAAAAATCGGTTACTTTAGTCTCAAGTTACAAGTACAACCTAGGATTGCTTTTGTCCTTTCAAGTACATGTGTAAGTACTTATTGTCCTTTTTGTCCCCTAAGTGTACCTTTATGGTACTTTTGTCCCCTATATTGATTACATGCAAAACTTTTGTTCCAAGTAACTTACCAGTATTTTATTTACCTGTTAACTGCTAACTGCTGCTAACTTTCTAACATCTTGGAATTACTACACTCTGTTTCTCTCTAGTAGGGAACGTATTGTGTAGTAATTACCATTTTATATTCTTGCAATTTACTTTCCAGCAATCTTACTGGTCATAAATCCAGTGTTTAATTTCCAGTCAGTTACTTTCTGCAATCTGTACTGGTCAATCCAGTTTGTACTGGTCATTCCAGTGTTTACATTTCTGCACTCTACTGGTCATTCCAGTACTTTAATTTCTGCATTTATTTTACTGCTTGTGGGATTACTTACACTCTGTTTCCCTCTTAGAAGGGAACGTATTGTGTAAGTAATTACCACCCATTTACTTTTCTTGCCAACATTCCCAACTGGTCATTATTCCAGTATTCACATTTCCAAGTTATGAGTTAAACACTTGAGCTTGGGGTGTGGGGAAATATTGAGTGCAATGTAGTTGTAATTGTTCTAGATGCAATTGTATATTATTGTGTTAACTATTTATTGCAGGAGTTTGAAGCGTTTCATTGAAGATTAAGTTAGGTTGATTGACGCCCAACCTAGTTTATGAAAATGCATTAACTTTTAGAGTTAAGGTTTACGTTAAAACAAATGCAGTAAAGTGAGAACAATATTACAGTGCTAAACTATTTATTACAGGTGTTTGAAACGTTACATTGAAGATTAAGTTGGATTAGTCTAGCTTATGAAAATGCATTAACTTTCAGAGTTAAGGATAACGGGAGAATAACTGTAGTAATGTGTAAAGTATGTATATGGTTTTTATCTGGTTATGAAGGTAACACTGGTTGTGCTAGGGCAAGTGACTAATATCACACCTGATTGCATGTTGACCTGTGTGTACTGTGGTCGGCCGTCTAGCCAGTGGTTTCACAGTTTTATAAAGCATCTTTAAACTACAAACAGCCCTTTTTGTATCTCTTTATTACCTGCACCCTGGGTTCTTTTTCTCCAATAGATTTTACAAACACACTCACTCACCATTTGCTAAAACAAGCATCGGTTAAAATCCTCGAATTCGCCATCTGAAATCATCCCTTAAATACTTTACCAACAACTGAAGAGACTCTTGCATTATTCCTTCCCTGTGGAAACGATATCTGGTATTTACTTACTATTATTACTTGTTACGGGACGACAGTAGTTCAAGGTGTATACTTGCGCCTGGTTCTATTTTCCAGTTGAATCTCACAGTTCACCTCAGTTGTTCTCTAGTCTTGCTCTTGCCCCCAAATTCCATAATTGGGAGTGAAAGAAAAGGCGTTGGCAAGTTTTTGGCTCCGCTGCCGGGGAAGGAAGTTAAGAATCAATTCAGTTTTAAGTAGAGTTTTTAAGTTTTGATTTTTCTAACACCCTTTTTCAGAAAAGAAAAGAAAAATATTACTTTATGCCAAGAAAAGCACGCGGGGAATTTTTTGAACTTGATCCAGAGATTGAACAAACTCTCCGTTGGCAAAGAAAAGTACAAAAAGATCTTTTGAAAACCATCAAAATGTTACACCAACAAGAAGAAAACCCACCCCCACATCCGAGTGATGATGAGGAGGAGTACAGTGATGAGGAGGAACTCTATCAGGAGCAAGATATTATTCAACTTGCTAATTCTAAGGATGGCGGGATTATGGACTATGCTATTCCTGTTCTGGGCCAGCTCCATTCAGGAATACTTAGACCCAAAATCAAAGCCGCCCATTTTGCTCTAAAACCCCTGATGTTTTCCATGATCCAAACTAATGGCCAGTTCGGTGGTACTGCAGTTGAAGATCCACATTCTCATCTAAAATCTTTTATGCAAATAACAGATTCTTTCCGTATACCGGGAGTTTCACCAAGCGCCTTGAGGTTATCTCTTTTTCCATTTTCCCTTAAGGAAAGAGCCAGAGCCTGGTACGATTCACTCGAACCAGATTCTATAACCTCATGGAACCAAATGGCAGAAAAATTTCTAAAAAAATATTTTCCACCCACCAGGAATGCTAAGTCCCGGCTGGATATTTTCACTTTTAAACAATGGGAGGATGAAGCAGTTCCTGATGCATGGGAAAGATACAAAGAACTTTTGAGAAAATGCCCTCATCATGGCATTCCGTACTGCATACAGCTAGAAACCTTTTACAATGGGTTAACACCCACTGCAAAGGGAATGATAGATGCTACTGCAGGCGGAGCTTTCACTGGAATCACATACAATGAAGGATTTAAGATCCTAGAAAAGATATCCAACAACAATGGGCATTGGGCTGACCCACGGGCAGTTCCACCAAGGAGAAATGCTGCTAATGTTCAGGATACAGATGCCTACTCAGCTTTGGCTGAGCAAGTTTCCAATATGGTTGAGATGATGAAGAATCTGACCAACCCTAATGGAAATGAAAGGGCACCTAAAAAAGTCCGTTTTGTCACTTGCTCTTACTGTCAAGAGAACCATTTATTTGATGACTGTCCTGAAAACCCCGAAAGTGTTAACTATGTTGGCCATAACAATCACACACAGACTGGGGCTTTCTCTCCCACTTACAATTCTAAGTGGAGAGATCACCCTAATTTTTCATGGCGTAGTCCGACACTTAACTCACCTATGCAGAAACCCCATGGTCAGACCAATCACCCTAGTCAGAATAATCACAACCAACAACAACAGAGGCATGTTCATTTTCAAAACCAAAACCATCAATCTTCTTCTTCTTCTCACCATAGGAACAACAATCAGAATGATGCCCCTCCTACCTTGGAGGCAATGTTGAAAGGCTTCATGGCCCAAACACAGGCATCAATCAAAAATCTGGAAAACCAGGTTGGCCAGATAGCTCAGGAGATTAAGAAAAGACCTGATGGGACTTTACCCAGTGATACTGAGACTCCTCAGAGACCTGGGAAAGAACAGGTCAAAGTTGTGACCCTTAGGAATGGTAAGACTTTAATAGAAAACAATCAGGTGAAATCACACACACCACCTGAGAAAAAAGATAAAGAAAAAGAAAATACAAAAAAAAACAGAGCCCGAGAAGAAAAAGGTAGAAAAAGAAAAAGATTTTGCACCATCCACTTCTTCTGATATTCCACAGTCTTCTAGAGACAACAACAAGAGACCTCTGATTCATGCACCACTTCCTGAAAGGTCAGACCTTCCACTTTTATTCCCAAATGAGTCAAAGAAAGTTCAAAAGAGAGAGAAAACCCATGTTAGTGATGTGTCACAATCTGGTGACAGTCCTAAGATTCATTGTACACCAAGCAGTTCAGAGACAATACAACAAGTAGTAGAGTATGATGTCCTGCCTACCCCACCACCATTACCAGACCCAATTCCTGGAAAGACTACTATTCCATCTTCAGTCAGTCGTTATGTTCCTTACCCCCAAAGGTTAAGGAATCAAAAAGAGGAAATACAGTTTAAGAAATTTCTGGATGTTTTCAAGCAACTTCACATAAACATACCTTTGGTTGAGGCTATTGAGCAAATGCCAAGTTATGCTAAGTTTCTTAAAGACATCCTGAACAAAAAGAAAAAGCTGACTGAATATGAGACAGTAGCTCTGACTAAGGAATGTAGTGCCTTGTTGACCAACAAAATCCCACCAAAGATGAAAGATCCGGGATGTTTTACTATACCTTGTCTGATAGGAGGAAAGAATGTAGGGAAAGCCCTATGTGACCTAGGAGCTAGTATTAACCTTATGCCTTTATCCATTTTCAAATCCTTAGGCATAGGTGAAGCTAGACCTACCACTGTGACTCTATCTTTAGCTGACAAAACCATAGCCTATCCTGAAGGAAAAATTGAGGATGTCCTAGTTCAGGTTGATAAGTTCATCTTTCCAGCTGACTTTATTATCTTAGACTTTGAGGCAGACAATGATGTTCCCCTCCTTCTAGGTAGACCTTTCTTAGCTACAGGCAGAACCCTGATAGATGTCCAGAAAGGAGAGTTGACCATGAGAGTCCATGACCAAGAAGTGACTTTTAATGTGTTTAATTCTCTTAGGTACCCTGATGATAGAGAGGATTGTTCCATTCTGACTGTGATAGAGACTTGGTGTGAGAATGAGAGTAGAAGAGAAGCCCTAGGAATAGCAGAGTCTGAGAGTGATAGTGATGAGGAAGATTGTGAGGAGATAGTGATGCCTGAGGAAATCTTTGCCTTTGAGACCTTAGAGATTGAAGATAGGAAGACTCTTGTCCCTTCTTTAGCTGTTGCCCCAGATTTAGAACTAAAACAACTTCCCTCACATTTGAAGTATGCATTCTTAGAACACCCAGGGAAGTTACCAGTCATAATTTCATCATCATTAGACCCAGACCAGGAAGATAAGTTGGTCCAGATGCTAAAACAGCACAAGAAAGCCATTGCTTGGACCATTGCTGATATCAAGGGCATAAGCCCTACTGTTTGTCAACACAAGATTATTCTTGAAGACAAAAATTTCACTTCAGTTGAGCCTCAAAGGAGACTCAATCCTGTTATGAAAGAAGTAGTTAAAAAGGAGATCTTGAAATGGCTTGATGCTGGCATAATCTATCCCATTGCCAGCAGTACTTGTGTTAGTCCAGTTCAATGTGTACCCAAGAAGGGTGGAGTTACTGTTGTACCAAATGAGAAAAATGAACTTATACCTACCAGAGTAGTATCAGGTTGGAGGATATGCATGGACTATAGAAGGCTTAACAAAGCCACTCAAAAAGACCATTTTCCTTTACCTTTTGTGGACCAAATGTTAGATAGACTGGCAGGTAAGGAGTTTTATTGTTTCTTAGATGGCTACTCCGGTTACAATCAAATAGCCATTGCACCAGATGACCAGGAAAAGACCACTTTTACATGTCCCTATGGCACTTTTGCCTTTAGAAGGATGCCCTTTGGACTATGTAATGCCCCGGCAACTTTCCAGAGATGTATGATGTCTATTTTCTCTGATATGCTAGAAAACTCCATGGAAATCTTCATGGATGATTTTTCTGTATATGGGACATCATATGAGCAGTGTTTGAAAAATCTTGAAAAAGCTCTGGAAAGATGTGAAGATACTGATTTAGTCTTGAATTGGGAGAAATGCCATTTCATGGTTAAAGAAGGTATAGTTCTGGGACATCTCATATCCAATAGAGGCATTGAGGTAGATAAAGCAAAGTTGGAGGTAATTGCAAAATTACCTGAACCAACCACTGTGAAAGGAATCAGAAGTTTCCTTGGACATGCAGGGTTTTACAGGAGATTCATAAAAGACTTTTCCAAAATCTCAAAACCCTTGTGTGTGTTACTTCAGCATGATCAGGAGTTTATTTTTGATGAAGATTGTAAAAAGGCTTTTAAAACCCTAAAAGAAGCTCTGGTCACTGCTCCTGTTGTAACCACACCTGACTGGTCCCAACCTTTTGAAATAATGTGTGATGCTAGTGACTGGGCAGTTGGAGCTGTATTAGGGCAAAAGAAAGGAAAGATTTTTCACCCTATATACTATGCTAGTAAAACCCTCAATGATGCTCAAATCAACTACACCACTACTGAAAAGGAATTATTGGCTGTGGTTTTTGCTTTTGAAAAATTCAGATCTTACTTGATGGGGACCAAGGTAATTGTTCACACTGATCATTCTGCCCTCAAGTACCTTATTTCTAAAAAAGATGCAAAACCTAGGCTGATAAGGTGGGTCTTGTTGTTACAAGAGTTTGATTTGGAGATCATTGACAGAAAAGGAACAAATAATCAAGTGGCTGACCACTTGTCAAGAATAGAAAAGCAAAAAGAGATTGTACATAGTAGTGACATCTGTGAAGTATTTCCAGATGAGAGGATATTAGCTGTGAACCATTTTTCCATACCTTGGTTTGCAGATATTTGTAATTTTTTAGCATGTGAAATCATTCCTAAAGATTTTAATAAATATCAAAAGAAAAAGCTTTTATCTGATTGTAGAAAATATCTTTGGGATGATCCTTATTTATTTAAAATTTGTGCAGATCAGGTGATCAGAAGGTGCATTCCAAAAGAAGAAGTGACTTCAATCATACATCATTGCCACACAGGACCTTGTGGAGGTCACTTTGGAGGCCACAGAACTGCAGCTAAGATTTTACAGTCTGGATTCTACTGGCCTACACTACATAAAGATTGTCATGACTTTGTAAAAAGTTGTGATGAGTGTCAGAGAAGTGGAAATATTTCCAGAAGGAATGAAATGCCCCTCAATGGAATTCTAGAAATAGAGTTATTTGATGTGTGGGGTATTGACTTTATGGGACCTTTTCCTGTTTCCAACAATTGTTCTTACATACTGGTAGCTGTAGACTATGTGTCTAAATGGGTGGAGGCTATGGCCTGCCATTCTAATGATGCTAAGACTGTTGTCAAGTTCTTACAAAAGCACATTTTCACTAGATTTGGTACACCACGTGCCTTAATTAGTGATGAAGGCACTCACTTCCTAAATAATTTACTTGAGGAACTTCTACTGAAGTACAACATTCAGCACAGGGTGGCCACTGCTTATCACCCTCAAACCAATGGTTTGGCTGAATTGTCAAATAGGGAAATTAAAGGCATTTTGGCTAAAGTAGTCAAACCACACCGCAAGGATTGGGCCTCCAAATTGGATGATGCCCTTTGGGCCTACAGAACTGCACTCAAAACCCCTATTGGAATGTCCCCATATAAGTTAGTTTTTGGAAAAGCCTGTCACCTGCCTGTAGAATTAGAGCATAAGGCCTATTGGGCCATCAAAGAGCTAAATATGAGTCTGGATGAGGCTGGTAAGAAAAGAATTTTACAACTCTGTGAGATGGAAGAACACAGGTATTTTTCCTATGAGAATGCCAAACTCTATAAAGAAAATACAAAGAAATGGCATGACAAAAAGATTCTTCCAAAAGACCTGTATGAAGGACAAAAAGTTTTACTGTTCAATTCTAGAGAGAAGTTATTCCCTGGAAAGCTAAAATCTAGATGGACAGGTCCTTTTGAGATTGCAAAAGTATACCCCTACGGAGTAGTTGATTTAATTGATCCGGACAGAGGTACTATTTTTAAGGTAAATGGGCAGAGGGTAAAACCATTTCTTGAGCCAGTTCCAAATCCACATCAGCCTGACATGACTGATGACTCTGATTTCTAAAATAAATAAATGTTCTCTTTTTTTTGTAAATAAGTTTATTTTTCTACTTTCCTTTTCTCCTTTTTGTTTTTACTTGCATAAAAAGAAAAAGATTTCACAAAAATAAGTAAGTTTGAGTCATTTAGTAGTCTTAGGTTTTTAGAAAATGTATTTCTTGAAAATCCAAAAATAAATTACTTTTAGAACAAGTTATAATAATTTTGAAAATCCACAAAAAGATTTATTAGTTGTAACTAGGTAAGTAGTCTATCTAGATAATTAGAGTTAGGTAACATAGTAATATTAGTTTTCATAAATCTTTTCTCAAAAATCCAAAAAAGAGTTGCTTTTAGGATAAGCTAGAATAACTATTAAAAGTTTTATTAGTTGTAATATTAGTTAGTCTAGTATTAGCCTTAGTGTACTTAATCTATTATTTTTCTATTAGTCTAGATAATGATAGCATTAGGTTATATTAGTAGTAGTACAACTAATAGTAGTGATATAGATAAATTTATGTAGTTAATAGTAATATTAGTAATCATAATTAAAATTAGGTTATAATTAATTTTTAGTTAACAAAATTCTTTTAGAAAATAATTTTTGAAAAATACCAAAAATAATTTCTATTGTTATTTGAAAATCAGAAAAAAGAAAGAAAATAAAATAATTTTGTTTTGTTTAAATCTGATTTTTGGATCAGATTGAATAGATGGGCTAGGCAGCCTATTCTATTTCGATTTGGGCCACATGATTTAACAAACCACTTAATTAAATAAAAGCAGGCCCAAAAGAAAACTAAATCTGATCTGTTACCTCTTATTTGCAGGCCCACTCTCTCAAGCCCAAGTCGTTTAGTTGAGATCAAACGACACCGTTAGCCCCTAACGGTTACTTCGCCGGAAAATAGACAGAGACCATCATCACGCTGACGTCACATTTCCTTGAGAAGACAACGGTTCAGAAGTCTGTCTCCCTCAAGATAACGAACCCATCTCTAATTGACAGCCATCTCTGCAACTATAGCTTCTATTCTGTACTTGAGAAGAGATCATCGGCGTTTCCACTTTGGGTAATAGCCGCCGACTGCCACTTCGTACTTACAGCCTTGACCGGAAACCACCAAGAGGGAAACCACCATTTCAAACCACCATTAAACCTCTTTATTTAACCCTCTCCATCATTAATTTCATTAAGCCCTTTTCCTAATCAAGCCCTAACCACCCTTAACCACCACTGTGAAATGCCGACTACAAAGAAAACCATCCGGGAAAAACACAATTCCGGTGATACACCCCCTAATTCCGGTGACAATCCCTTAAACAAAACCCCCATTGCTGCAATCCCTGTTAGAAGTGTGAAGCCTTTGAAGGAGAAACCAAAAGCAAGGGCCAAATCAGTAGCAAAGAAGCCGAAGGCCAGTCCAATCAAGCAAAGGAGGAATACAAGAAGTAGCAAAGTTTTGAAGACCAAACCCATGGCTGCAAGTGAGGGATCTGCCATTGGAGTTTCATCTGAAGGGAGTACAAACTCCAAGGAAGAAGAGAGGGGAGAAACTTCAAAGATGCATGTAGCTGTGGAGGCTAAGAAGAAAGGGGGAGGATCATCTCATCAAGGTAAAACAGCCCTTGATACTCTTGCTTTGGCTGCTGCAACATCATCTCCATCAAAGTCCCCTGATGTGGACTTTGATAATATACCCATCACTGTGACAACCCAAGGAGGTTCAGTCACCATTCCTGCACACCAATATGTGAAGTTTCCTAAAGCCACAAGTTCAACACCAAAACCTTCCACCACTAAAGCCTTAGAGAAACCCTTTGGTCCTAACACCATTGTTGGGATGGCCTTGAGTCAGAATCTTGATGATGCCTTGGCTGCTCAAGATGAGATTTTAGGACTCTCCACAACCATGAAAGGGCAATCTTCCAATCAACCACAACAAACCATCCCTAACCCACCTTCCTTAAACTATACCCCTGCCAATACAGCCCCTATTAGTGACAAGATAGCCAGATTGTTCACTAACCATGCCTTGTCACAAATGCAACCTAGACCATCCTATCAAACCTACAACCATCCTTTCTACACCACCCATGGAACCCACTATGTCCCCTTTAGATTCCAAACCCCAGAACCTAGACCTACACCCAACCAGAACCCCTTTGCAGACTACACTATAGCCCAACTCCAAGCTATCATCAATGCTAGGCAAGCTAGCACCCAAGCCTCAACCTTCATACCCCCTGGTTTTGGCCCTATGGCCAACCAGGCTACCTCTAGCCAAAACCCCCAACCCAAACAGCCTGTGGCAAGTGAAACAAGGGAATTGGTGGTGGCCAAGGAAACTGTTAAGAGGGTGGAGACTGTGGGAACAAGTGGAGCAGCCTTGGAGCCTATTCTTGAGCAGTTGGAATGGGATGTAGGTGCATCTAGTGGAAAGGAGAAGACTGATAAGGGAAAGCAGCCACAGGATCAACCCATTGAGGAACCTGCTGTGCATGAGGATGTTGTGCATGACACTTTTGTGCACAACAGTCCTACCCATGAGGAGGAACCTGAAAGAGGAGATGGTGACACACTAAGGGCAGAGGAGGTACATGATGAGCAACACATAGAAAAACAGGTTGAAAAGCCTGTAGTGAAAGAAGTGTTCAAAAAGAGGAGGCTGATCTCTCAATCTGAGAAGGATGAGAGGGATAAGAAGAGAAGAAAGGAGGCTTGGGAGGCTGAGAAAGAAAGATTGAACAAGAAGGCTGAGGAAGCTGCAAGAAAGAAGTTAGAAGCTGAGGAAAGACTAAAGGCAGAGGCTGTTGCTAAGAAGAAAGCTGAAGCAGAAGAAAGAAAGAGGATAGAGGTTGAAGAAAGAAAGAAAGCAGAGGCTGAGGAGAAGAGAAAGCAAGAAAGAGCAAGAGAAGTGGAGTTGGCCAGAAAACAGAAGGCCAAGGAGCATGAGGTAGAGATCCAGAGAAAGAAGAAGGCTGCTAGCACAGGGCCACCAAAGAAGAGGAGGTTGATACTCCAAGATAGTGAGGAGGATGAGGAGTATTGTCCATCTCCAAGTCCCCCTGCTCAGAGAATCACCAGGCAGAAAACCAAGCAGACCAGTGGACACCACTATGCAGTGCTCCAGCAGTCCTCTGGCAGTCCTGCAGCACCTCCATCCAGGAACAAGAAGAAGAAGGTAATTTCAGCTAGTACCTCACCCATGGATTTACTCAGTGGACCTTTGGCTGTTAGCAAATACCCCACATATGCCAATAGGTCAGCTCACACCCCTAGGGTCTATCCCAAAACACTAGTGCATGCCTACCCTGAACTGAAGAGGGTGGTTGAGGCAATGAAATGGGAGACTCTACTTGACTGCATAGGAGAATATAACCTGGATTGGGTGAGGGAATTCTACACAGAACTGGCTGTTACCCCTGGAACTGAACTCATGGTAAGGCAGACCCCTGTTTCATACTCTGCTGAGGCCATAAATGAACTGTTGGGCCTCACACCTCCAGTAGAATCAGAGTATGACAGATTGCAAACTCAGGCCACCCCAGAAGACTATGAGATGTTGATAGAGAGGCTGAGTGTTGAGGGGTCAGGTTGGGATACCAAATACAAGCAGAAGATCCTAAAGGGACATACTCTGAAGGGAGAAACCAATGTTTGGTTCTACTTTATGAGGCACACCCTCTTCCCAACCAGCCATGATACTGATTTGGATATGGATAGGGTATACTATCTCTATTGCATAGTAGAAGGACACCAGTTTGATGTGGGTGCCCTGATCAGCAAAGCCATGAGGTATTGCATAGAGAAAGGAAACAAGCAGCTTCCTTACCCTTCCATTATCCAGAAGATGCTAGAGAAAGCCAAGGTTCCAGTTCTATCCACTGACAAGATCAACAGAGACAAGGTGATGATAGACAAACAATCTCTGTTGAGATTGTTGAGATTCCCAAATGCCCCTGAAACTGGTGGACAGACTTCCAATTCTGGATTGGAGTCTTTGAAGACTGAGCTGATGGATGCCATGGAGAGACAGACTGAGGAGATCAAGGATCTGGTGAAGGCTAAGCACAGAAAGCTCAAGGAGAAGCTGCAGGTGATTGAGAGGGATGTGGAGAAGATTAAGAAAGAGAGGGAACAGGAGGCCTTGCACAAGATGTACAAGGAGCAGATCAAGGAGGCCTACAGGTTGGGACAGGCCCAACAGCCTCTAAAGATGCCTCCCAAACCCAAGGATGTGCTCCAGGAGGATACACCTACTCAGTCTGAGTAGGACAGGTTCTATCATTCTCCCTTTTACATTCCCTTGTAAATTACCATATGAATGATAGCATGCTTAGCTTTGCACAGCAAAAATGTCTGTTCTCTGCCTGTTTGTATATATGTTAGTATGTTATGCATGTTTAGATTTTCTGCTTTGCACACATTTGCACTCACACACAGTTTGCACATAGGGGCAGTCCCCCTGTTTTCACCTTTGTGAATTGTGGTGCGCAATGAGTAGAGGCATTCCCTCTACCTCATTTGGTTGAGTTTAGATGCAATAATCACAAGGGCAGTCCCCTTGAGATTCTTGGTATTGTTAAATTTCACACACATAAGAGGCAGTCCTCTTAGCTTGCATATCAATCAGCCTTGTGGTGCATTAGTGTAGCTTATTTGTGTTATCCCATGGCATGAAATCTGTTGATGCCCATTTTTGGGAATTTTGCTGCATTTTAGGTAAGTTGCTAGTTTTGAGTTCCAAACTTTGTCATGGACAAAGTTTGAGGTTGTTAAAATTTTGAGTCTTTTATTTTGATTTGCTGAATTTTAGGTTTTAAACTCAAACATTGCCTTAAGCAAGTTTGAGGTTGGTAAAGTCTATGTAGTTTCTTTAATTTTTGATGATTTTCCAAACTTGAATGTTACACAACATCTCAAGTTTGAGGTTGATGTTTTTAAAAGTATGTAGAATTGATGGCAGTGTGACCCTTTGGGAAACTTTGTCATTTTTACTTTTCTGTTTCAAAGTAGGATTTTTAGTCTGTTAATTGTTGAGTCTTAATCCATGGTCTTTGTTCATTCACTGATCTGTTTGGATAAGTTGCTGAATTTTAAGTAGTTTTACTCACTAAGTCATGATAGAATAGAATTTGAGTCATTTATAGTTGTGTCTTGCAATAGATGAAATGGAAAACAGTCCCATTCTCATCTGTGTTTTTCTAGTTTAAATTGGGAACTGATTTTATGGACTTGATCATCTGTTGTGCACTATGATCAGAATTGGCAGGCTACTTAATTTATACATGATCTTATAGCCTTAATAAATCTAGATGTGATCTTTTTGAAAGATAGTTGTTAGCACAGAAAATAGTCCAAAACAGTTTGATAGAAAAGATGGTTGAGTCATCTTCTGGCAAGCCATTCTTGGGCTTTCAATCATATACTTCAAGCCCACAAATACTTCTTCTTTGATACAATGGGGACATTGCATCCCATAAGTTTGAGGTGGGGAGAATGCCTTGCATATACACTCAACCCATTCCTCACCTCATTAAGCCAAACACATCATTAAGCCAAATAAGCCAAAATATCACTAAATTTTTTGTAAATTTTTTTAGTTTAGTGCATAATCTGTGTTAAAAGACACAAAGTGCTTAAAAGAGACCTAAAGGTCCAACAATACCTCAATAAGAGAAGAATGGTAATAAAATCATACCATTGAGTGATTGTTGTGAGATGTGTGAAAAGAGGCTTAAGCATGCAAAGAAATAATGGCCATCATGCACCCTCAATATAAAAATGCCTTGATGACTCTAGACTTAGGACTAATTCTGTGATGCACCTTGAAATCAGGAAAGGAACCATGATTTGTGAAGGGCTATTTGTAATCATGTCACCCATATAAGCCAAAAGGATCTAAGTGTACATACTCTTGAAACAGTCCAAATTTTTATCAAAATTTTTAGATCTTGAGTCTTTAATTTTGTCTTTTTGGTTGTTTGGGGACAAACAACATTTTAAGTTTGAGGTTGTGATAAGTGTCTAAATGTTGCCACTTATTGAGTCTTTTTTGATGTCAAATTGTGTCTTTATTTTGCCCAAAGTTAGCAATTGAGTCTAGTTTACTTCTGTTTTTAATGTAATTTCATTTCTCATGACTTATGTGCTTAAATGTGTAAATTAGTAGTTAATTAGTGTTATTTCCTTGTTTTTCAGGCTTTGGAAAGGAGCAGTTGCAGGACAGCCCTTTGGGAGTGCTATAGGAATGCCACCGGACTGCTGCAGGAATGCTGAAGGAAGGTTTCTGGGCCAGCTCATTACTTTTGATTCAAGGAACTGCTTTTGGATCTGACCCGACTTTTGACCCATGGGTTGCTTTTGTCAGACAATCAAGCCTGTTTACAGCTGTCTCCCTCTTCCAAGCCATTTATTTGCCTATAAATACCATGTAGTTGTAACCTTAATTTCTTACACTTGATCCATATCACTTTCTAGTGATTTGGTTTCTCTTGTCACTACTCTTTAGTTCTTAGCTGTTGTTTAGATTTAATTTTCTGTTCTTAAAGTTCTTAGTTTGAAACTCTTGGTTCTTGAAACCAATCCGTAGCATAATCTTTTGAATCTTCCTAGTTTATGTCTTAATCTCTATACGGGTTTAAGCATTCAAACTAGTGTTGTTGTGTTCTTAGTAGTTCTTAATCCAAGTAATCTTTTGGAAAATCATCTTGTGTTGTGTTCTTGTTGTTAAAGTTCCAGCTTTCAATCTTGAAAGTGTTCTTGTTACTAAAATCCAACGTTTGCAAGTTTTCAAAATCATCTAGTTTTTCTTGGAGTTGTTTTACACTCTGATTCTTTCTTAGTAAAGAACGTATTGTGTTCCAACTACCAAAATCAGTATTTTCAAAATACCTGTTAGCATTTTAGCTGTTAAAAATCGGTTACTTTAGTCTCAAGTTACAAGTACAACCTAGGATTGCTTTTGTCCTTTCAAGTACATGTGTAAGTACTTATTGTCCTTTTTGTCCCCTAAGTGTACCTTTATGGTACTTTTGTCCCCTATATTGATTACATGCAAAACTTTTGTTCCAAGTAACTTACCAGTATTTTATTTACCTGTTAACTGCTAACTGCTGCTAACTTTCTAACATCTTGGAATTACTACACTCTGTTTCTCTCTAGTAGGGAACGTATTGTGTAGTAATTACCATTTTATATTCTTGCAATTTACTTTCCAGCAATCTTACTGGTCATAAATCCAGTGTTTAATTTCCAGTCAGTTACTTTCTGCAATCTGTACTGGTCAATCCAGTTTGTACTGGTCATTCCAGTGTTTACATTTCTGCACTCTACTGGTCATTCCAGTACTTTAATTTCTGCATTTATTTTACTGCTTGTGGGATTACTTACACTCTGTTTCCCTCTTAGAAGGGAACGTATTGTGTAAGTAATTACCACCCATTTACTTTTCTTGCCAACATTCCCAACTGGTCATTATTCCAGTATTCACATTTCCAAGTTATGAGTTAAACACTTGTTAGTGCAAATATTATTGTATCCGAGATCACAAGATGAGGAAATAATAATGAAGTCAAAGAAAGTCAAACAAAGTCAAAGGATGAAAGTCAAAGAAGAAAGTCAAGCATCAAAGTCAAAGAAGGAAGCTTTAATGTCAAAGTCAAAGGTTAATTAGAGGAGTCAAAGTCTTGTAATTAGAGTGTTTGACTAATTAGTCATTAGTATAAATAGAAGGAGTTAGTGAGTAATTAGTAAGGAGCTTTATTGTAATATTCATGAGTGAGATCTAGAGAGAGATTCTAGAGAGAGAAAGTAGATCTTGTATCAATTTGTTCATGGAATGAAGAAATCTATTGTTTGATCCATTGTTATTGCACTTACAATTGGTATCAGAGCTATGGCAGAAGATTTGTGCAAAATTGGATGAAGATTTGAAGAATTTTGAAGAATTTTGGAAGAAATGGGTTTTATAGGATTTTTTGTAGATTTGTAGATTTTTGGTGTTCAATTGTAGTTTTTGATTGTGTTTTTGTAATTCATTTGTGTTTTCTATTCATCTCTAATCATTCTACATGGATTTGGATCTCAAATTTGAGATTTGATTTTTGGAAATTTTTACCAAGAACTCATAAGTTCATCCATGGAGTTTTTGAAAATTTTTCAAATTGGATGAGTTTGAGTTGATTTTCGTGAGTGTTGTTTCACAAAAGTTGTTTGTAATCATGAGGTGAGCAACATATTTGAATTTGATCAAATTTGGTGAAGATTTGTGAAAATCGTTTTTGAATTTTTGAGTTTGTGTTCTTGAGTGATTGTGTGATTTAGTGTGTTTTTGATTCATTTTTTAGTGGATTTGTTTCTAAAAAGTGTTTTTGGATATAAATGTACTATTTGTTTTTGGTTTTAGAAGTTAAATTTGCATTTTTGAATTTTTCGAGTTGAAGGTGTTCTTGGTGTTCTTGAGATATTCTTGATAAAGAAGATAAGTTTTTGTGAGTTTGATCCATAATTTTTAGAAAAGTTTGCAAAAAGTTGTTTGTGGGTTCAGATTTAATATCTCGAGCCTAATTTTGTTATGTCTCGAGTCTATTTTTGGAGAATTTCGGTCAGAAAAAGTATGTCTCGAGACATTCTCTCTCTTTAATTTTCGGTTAGTCAGAGGCTCAGTCAGACTCGAAATAGGAGTAAGAGGCTCGAAATAGGAGTCAGAAGGTCAGTCAGAAGTTGGAGCCCTCAGTCAGTGGTTCGGTCAGAAGTATCTCGGTCGGTCAGCACTTAAAAAGATTGGTCAGCGCCTTTAATTGTCAGTCAGAGCTCGGTCAGCACTCGGTCAGAAAGTGCTGACCGCTTTTATGACATCATCACTCGAGACTCTCTCTTTCCTACTCGAGATATTTTTAGCTGTTGTGGCTTTGTGTGATTGGTCCCTCTCTTTATTTTTAACTCTGGCACGCGCTCCCACTCTCAGCCATGTACTGACACGTATTAAGCAGGAGATATATTGGTCTCCTCACGCGCCCACATGCTATTGACATGCTTTAAATGACTACTGACTTTCCTTTTTGACCATATTCAAATTTAAATTCTTCAAGGGTATGTGTGTAGCGTGTAGCAGCTTGTATATGATGTACGTCTCAAGGAATCAGCTTTATGTTGAATATTCAACATCACGTGTGGTTTATTCATTACCTGATGACTTCACCAATATTACATCATTAACATTTTTTTTTCCAAGTCACGTATCTTTTTCTTTTCAAAAGTTTAGTACATTTAATTTTTTCAAGAAGTGAATCGTTCAAGTTTCGGTGTGTTTTTCGGTGATCTCCGTTAATTTTCGAGAACCATTTCTATTTTCTTGACGTAGTGTGCCGTGAGGACTTTTGAAACAAGTAATTTTCGAAAATTTTTGAACTTATTTGATAAGGTTTCGATCGTTCTCAAGTCAAGCCTATGGAATGAATTTCATGATTTTATGTTTTAACCATGACAAACGTTGAATTTGCGAGACGATTTCGGTGATCGAGAAGATTTTGCCGGGAAATATTTCTATTATTTTGACGTAGAGTGTCGCGATATCTTTTGAGAAAAGTGATTTTCGGGAACTTTCGATGTTAATTGATAAGGTTTTCGAGCGATCTCAAGTCAAGCCTATGCAAATAATTTCATCATTTCATGTGACTTTCATGACAAACGGTCATTTTGCGGGACAATTTCGGTGATCAAGCGGATCTTGCCGGGAAATCATTTTCGTTTATTTTGAGAGTTTGACTGATAGAGTATTGACTCGTGAAATTTCAGGTTCAATCGGCGAGTTCTCGACGTTGTTCAACGAGCGTTAAAAGTGATCCGTGAGACATTTTTCTCACATTTTTCGAGATCAATTCGAGGCTACCTTGAGACGTTTCGATCGTGGTTCGGTCTTACGGTTTGATAGACAAGGAAGTTGGTTATCTTTTGGTTTCCTTTTGTATTTTTTTCGGTGTCGTTCGGTAGTGTTTTGTTAAGCTTTTCTATGTTCCGTTATCATTTTCGTTAGTTTTATGACATTTTTAGTCCAGTTTCCGTTAAGTCTGTTAGTTTGTTAACTTTCAATTTTTGTCACTTTTAGTACCTTGACTTAAAGTTTCAAAAAGTTTCAATTTCAACCCTTGGACTTTTAAACTTTCAAATATTATCATTTTTAGTCCTTGAACTTGAAACTTTCCACCATTTTTTTTCACTTTTAGTCCTTGTACTTGTGTATTTACGTTTTTGAGTCGTTTAAGTTTCAAGTTTTGTCACTTTTAGTCCTTCAATTTTATTTTACCCATTTTCTCTTCAATTTTTGATTTGATTGATACATATCGTCTGTGCACAATTTATACTTCTAATCGAAGTTTCTGTTGACGATCCTTATTTTTTCTTTGTGCAGTTAACAATGGATTCTGAACTCATGAAGTCACAAATGGCAGCGGTGAATGCTTATATGCACGATCTCCTAAACCCAGATTTCATTGAGACAATCTATGAAAGGATGAATCGATTCACACCCATAATTCGGAAACTTAAGAGAGAGAACATTTCCCTCACAGAGCAAGTAGTGGCTCATGAGATAAAGATAGTTCAGTTGGAACAGAAGCTGAGTACCGAAAGAGAAGGGTTTAAGTTGAACAAAAGTTTATCTACTTTAAATGCTGAGAAAGCTGAACTTCTCATTAAAGTTACTGATCTTGAAGCTTCACTTTCAAAAGAAAGAAGTCAGATTACAAGTTTGCAAAAGGATTTGCAAAATGAGCATGATCAAATGTTGCAACATTCTTTTGGAAATGCTCAAAATTTAAAACTTGTAACTTCTTTGAGAAAAGAAAATGAATGTTTGCAAAAGAAAGTTCTTGAACTTGATGAAGATAAGAAGGTTTTCGAAAACAAGCTTATATATTCTCAATCAAGAGTAATGGAACTTTCAAAGCATGTAACTGATTTTGAACAAATTGTGATCATTGAGAGAAGTAACTTTGAGAAAGAAAGAAAGGTTTTTGAAGAAGAGGGAAGCGTTTTTGTAAATGAGAGAAAATCTTTTGAATTAAAAAGTGAAAAATTCTCACAGAAGATATCTGACTTAGAAAGAAAGTTTGTAATTGAAAGAAAGGAGTTTGAGAGGAAGATGAATGTGATTGACAGTAAGACGAAATCATCGAAGAAACCGAGTCTTCGTGTTGGGAAATACAATTTGCATGACTTTGAAGAAGACACACAAGTTGTTCAATCAGAGAGGGAAGTTGATGCAAAGAAACGTATTGAGCTTCAACTGCAAATTGTTAACTTGCAAAATCAGTTATCCGATGTACGAAATCAATTTAAACAAAAAGAGAAGGTTTTTCAACATGAAAAGACTGTTTTAGAACAGAAACTAGCTGAACCTAAGAAGCCTAATCTTGTGGAGAAAGATTTTGAGGACCAAAAGGACGCATTTAAGGTTGAAATAAACAAACTTACAAGAAAGTTATCGGGATTATCAACTGATCTCATGAATGAGCAACGGCTGCAATCTGATCAACAAAAGAAGTTTAATGATCTTCTTGAAGAGAGGAACAAGCTTTCTTCTAAAGTGAAGGCACTTGAAGAGATAATCTCTAAACCTCATAGTTTCATTCATACATATGTTGCTACACGCAGTAACATCAACTCAAGTGGCCAGATTCGTTCTACAAATCTCTTCTATGATCGTCGTGTTGATCGTTCAGGTAATCATCGTTATTCAAATGGTAAGTTTGTTTGGCAAGTCAAGGGAAACGCCTATCATACACAATCATTTGCTTCGGAACCGAAAGTTCAAAAGAACAATTTTTTTCATGAAACATCTTTTGGTAAGTCTCAGTTAGTTTATTCTAGAAATAAACTTCTTAGTCTTTCCAAAAGAACATCATATGGTTCTTACTCTCCAAGAAATGATTTTGTATGTGACGATTATATCGATGACAGATTTGGGATTTACAAGATTTCTTCTTATAAATCAAATACATCTAACATTCGAGGATCCACATTAAAGTGGATACCAAAATCTTTCTTGTTTTGATTTTGCAGGTAAGTGGCTCCTGAATAATTCAGTTCAGGACCCGGTCTTCAATGCTTAGTGGCTCTTGAATAAATAAGTTCAAGACCCGATCATCAATGTATTATATGAGCGTTATTGTAAGTATCCCTCTAAACCCTAGTTCATAACTTGCGCTTAATTGTGTTTAACCGTGGTGTTCATCATCAGGAACTTACTTGTGTTCGTTCCTTTCCGATTCTAAAATGTTTCACGAATTACCACGCGTTATAATTTTCTTGACATAGTTATTTCCACATCTCATATATTCGTTGAAATTATTCGGTGGAAATACACTCGCTTGAATTCCTATTTGATTTCAATGCACGTTATTTCATTTCAATGATTCAATTCTTATTCAGATTATTAATTGTGAATTGTTCTACACAATTAAACTTTCTAATCATTGATTCATTTCTTGAATACACTGTGCTTACTGAGTCTATCTGTTTCGCGTTTGCATTTTGTTCTTTGGAATTCATGATCAAAAATTTTGATTTCACAATCAATCATCACTTGTTAGAGCATTTGAATGAATTTCTTCAATATCTGATCTCATCAACAAATGTTCCCCATTTCTGTTCAACATATGTTCCCCATATACATATTGTATAACATATGAATCACCATCATATCACGTTCTGGTATGAATAGACTCAACGTTTCAAAGAATATCATTTCATGATATCAACTTATGTGTGATAGGATATAGAAGTTTCTATGATCAATCCAGAGCCGGAGGATCTACCCAAGAAACACATCCCTAGGTTAGACCTAGTTTGTGAGGGTGTGAATGAGGTAAAATGTCCGAGAGCTTGAGTGTAGGGGGAGTTAAAAGAAAATGGTGAGTGTGAGATAGGATCAAAAAGAATAAAAGAAGATCCTTCCCAAACCTATACAGTTATCCGGGTAACCACGCCATCTATTCATTCTCGATTCTTTGGAGATGAATATTGAAACAAGACATGGACCCAGTGTCGATAACTCGTGTCACCCCACCAAGCTACTCAAATATCTCTTAAAAGATGTTTGTTTCAATTCTCACGGAGAATTAGCACATCATCTATCTAATCTTCACTCGGAAGATTTAGATATTGAAACAAGGAAGACATCCTCTCCGGTCTCCGAACTTCATATTCTATGCACAAGAGTCTATTGATTTTCAATCTGCGTCCCAGGTTGAATCAATATTTGAGCCTAATTGATATGATGATATTTCTTTGACACTTGCACGAGTCTTTGTGATTCCAATTGCATATCTTTGTGATATTGCCGGAACAGTCTGAGAACTTAGTTTTATAACTTTGATTCAGTGATGACTGGAAGTCCTATCAGTGCTACCCCATTGCCAACACTGAAAATAGGCCACACAATTCTATGAGTTGTTGTGTCAATAGTTGCTAAATGTGCTTCTATGTTAGCCGATTACCCATTCCTTGAGGGGGAGCAACTTCAGCTAGATTTGAGGGGGAGTACTTTGATTTGAGCACATATTTTGAGGGGGAGTAGTTGTCTTTGATTATTCATGATGCTACGGATTCTCCTACTCATCATGAGGGGGAGAAGTTATATCAAAGACATCCAAAGTCATAGTGAAGATATGGGAACTATGTGAGACAATTCAAGATGTTATGTGTTGAAGAATTCAAGATTTGATTGAATAGTTCGAGATAATGGTTGTTTGAAGATTTCAAGATAATTTGTTGATTGTATTTCAAGTGTTGATGTTGCTTGAAGAAAAGATGAAATATTCAAGAAGTCATGAAGGAACTGGTATTGTTGTTGACTGTGAAGTAAATTCTGATGATGCTGATAGTGATGAAATTTGAAGATGGTTTTAGTTGAAAGTAAAACTTGTTTTGGGTTTGTGAAGAAATGATATTTGAAGCGAGTGTGAAATATTTCTGTAAAGAAGGAGAAAGCAAAGGTTAAGGGGGAGCCAAAGAGAATTATGAATTTGAATATTTTGAATCTAAGGTTGAAAAGCCTTTGGATTTAAAGATTGAAATTGTGTTGTGAAGATTGATGGAGAATGTTGATTTGGTCAAAGATATCAAAGTTAGTTGAAAAGCTTGAGAGTATAGTGGATTTATTCAAGAGAGCTACAATGTTCTTCTTTCAAGAAAAGAATTATGGTTTTCTAAAGATGATTGCAAGATTGAAGACTTTGCTCTAAAGATGATGCTTGTATAAATGGGGAGATTGTTAGTTGTTTGACATATGTAACCGACAAAGTTTGATTGACTTGAAGACAGAAGATTGTTAAAGCTGAAGTTCATTTTGAAGAGTGATCTCGAATACAAAGGGGGAGATTGTTAGTGCAAATATTATTGTATCCGAGATCACAAGATGAGGAAATAATAATGAAGTCAAAGAAAGTCAAACAAAGTCAAAGGATGAAAGTCAAAGAAGAAAGTCAAGCATCAAAGTCAAAGAAGGAAGCTTTAATGTCAAAGTCAAAGGTTAATTAGAGGAGTCAAAGTCTTGTAATTAGAGTGTTTGACTAATTAGTCATTAGTATAAATAGAAGGAGTTAGTGAGTAATTAGTAAGGAGCTTTATTGTAATATTCATGAGTGAGATCTAGAGAGAGATTCTAGAGAGAGAAAGTAGATCTTGTATCAATTTGTTCATGGAATGAAGAAATCTATTGTTTGATCCATTGTTATTGCACTTACAACACTTGAGCTTGGGGTGTGGGGAAATATTGAGTGCAATGTAGTTGTAATTGTTCTAGATGCAATTGTATATTATTGTGTTAACTATTTATTGCAGGAGTTTGAAGCGTTTCATTGAAGATTAAGTTAGGTTGATTGACGCCCAACCTAGTTTATGAAAATGCATTAACTTTTAGAGTTAAGGTTTACGTTAAAACAAATGCAGTAAAGTGAGAACAATATTACAGTGCTAAACTATTTATTACAGGTGTTTGAAACGTTACATTGAAGATTAAGTTGGATTAGTCTAGCTTATGAAAATGCATTAACTTTCAGAGTTAAGGATAACGGGAGAATAACTGTAGTAATGTGTAAAGTATGTATATGGTTTTTATCTGGTTATGAAGGTAACACTGGTTGTGCTAGGGCAAGTGACTAATATCACACCTGATTGCATGTTGACCTGTGTGTACTGTGGTCGGCCGTCTAGCCAGTGGTTTCACAGTTTTATAAAGCATCTTTAAACTACAAACAGCCCTTTTTGTATCTCTTTATTACCTGCACCCTGGGTTCTTTTTCTCCAATAGATTTTACAAACACACTCACTCACCATTTGCTAAAACAAGCATCGGTTAAAATCCTCGAATTCGCCATCTGAAATCATCCCTTAAATACTTTACCAACAACTGAAGAGACTCTTGCATTATTCCTTCCCTGTGGAAACGATATCTGGTATTTACTAACTATTATTACTTGTTACGGGACGACAGTAGTTCAAGGTGTATACTTGCGCCTGGTTCTATTTTCCAATTGAATCTCACAGTTCACCTCAGTTGTTCTCTAGTCTTGCTCTTGCCCCCAAATTCCATAATTGGGAGTGAAAGAAAAGGCGTTGGCAGTATCAACAAGACAATAATAATGTAACTTGTTAAAATTAAAACGTATTTAATTAATGTATTTTAGTTAATATATAATTATATGAGTTAATATTATTAAAATGGAAATGAAAAAATTTGATAACTAAAAGGTATAAAATGTAATAAATAGATAACTATAAAGGGCTAAATGTAATTTTGTTTTTCAAATAGAATGTGTAAAATTATAAATTTGTATGAGTATGTCGACGGATGTGATTGATATAAGGGAGGGCACAAAATTTATAGAGGATTTATGAGGGATGTGATTGATACAAGGGAGGGCACAAAATTTATAGAGGATTTATGAGGAATTGTCTGTGTGAATAGTATCCACAGAAATTTGTTAAATAAAATTTATTAGTAAAGGTGACATTTTTTCTAGGGTTTATGACTTATTTGGATAACCAACTATTCCATTTGTACTAATATTTTTATCAAACTATTTTTTGTACTCAATATACCATTGAACTCTTTTTTTACTCATAATACCATTATGAGTGGTATTAGCCCGTTTTTTTCTTAACTGGCATTTAAAATTATTAAAAAATGCTTATGTGGATATTACGTGTGTTCCACGTGAATCTGACGTGTGTTTTTGACTTTTTATGAGTATTATGAGTATAAAAAGTCAATGGTATTATGAGTATAAAAAATCAAAAACACACGTCAGATCCACGTGGAACAAACGTCATATCCACATAAGCATTTTTTTAATAATTTTAAATGTCACATAAGAAAAAACAGGGTTATTACCACTCATAATAGTATTATGAGTACAAAAAAAAGAGTTCAATGGTATATTGAGTATGCTCATCCCATGAACTAAACATGGGTAGACAAGAATACCATCTACTCTCCCTCCCAAGAATGTTATCGACCACTAGGTTACCAATGAGTTGATAGCTTATTACCTATATATTAATCATATCATGATTTATATAATTTATTTCTGTTTGCATTAACTTCTTTAATTATTTCTCGTTAAGTATAAATAACAAAAGAAATAATAATATAACAAGAAATTATACATAATATCATCAAAAAGAAAATCAAGAGACTTCATAAACCAGAACTAAAATAACACATGACAAAAACAACAATTTTAGCATAGCCATAGCATAAGTATGTTCACACTTCTGTTTAATTTTGTCTATTTAAACTTCTATTATAAATATGTGGATCCATAGATAGATAAAAAAATGAACGTCCTCAAGTGGTACTACTGAGTCAATAATGGAAGTTCATATAGCCATTTTCCCGAGTCCAGGGATGGGTCACCTCATTCCACTCACTGAGTTAGCTCGTCAACTCCTCCGCCACCTCCACCGCCGAGTCTTCATCACCTTCATCATCCCAACCGTCGCCAAAGCTCCGATTAAACCCCAAAACGACATCCTCAACGCCATGCCGGAAAATGTAATTTCCGTTTTCCTTCCCCCGGTAGAACTAAACGACCATCCACCGGATGCTTCCCTCGGCGCTCGGATATCACTCACTTTGACTCAGTCCTTACCCGCCCTACGTCAAATTCTCTCCGAGTTAACTCATGACTCGACTCGTAAACGTCCCACGACTTTGGTTGTTGACATTTTCGGCCCTCCTAGTTTCGAAATTGCCAAAGAATTCGATATTTCACCCTATGTTTTCTCCACGGTTTCAGCTACCTCGCTGGTTAGCCTCTTCCATGTACCTCTTCTATATGAGATGTTTCCAGGTGGTTTACGTGAACCGGTAACATTGCCAGGGTGTGTTCCGGTTCAACCAACTGATTTCTTTAAACGGTTTCACGATTTTGACGAAGTTGGGCTGTTTAAGATGTTTAATTTGGCGAAGGGTATACTTGTAAACAGCTTTGTTGAACTTGAACCGGGTGCCTTTAAAGCCATGGAGGAAGGTGAGTGGTGTAAACCGGATATTTTCCCAGTCGGACCGTTGATACGCACCAGTTCAGAACAACAAACCAGCGATGGGTTCGAATGTCTGAAGTGGTTGGATAAGCATCCGGTTGGGTCGGTTTTATTTGTTTCGTTCGGAAGTGGTGGCAGTTTGTCCAAAAACAACTCGATGAACTTGCATTTGGGTTGGAGAAAAGTGGTCAAAGATTTCTTTGGGCCGTAAAAAGCCCAAGTGAAAAAGTAAATGCAAGTTACTTTAGTGCAAAAACCGATTTCGACCCCTTTAGCTTTTTACCCGATGGGTTCTTGGATCGGGTCAGGGATCGTGGTCTGGTCATGTCGTCGTGGGTCCCTCAGGTTGAGATTCTGGGTCACAACTCAACTGGAGGGTTCTTGACACATTGTGGGTGGAACTCTATTCTTGAAAGCATCTTGAATGGAGTTCCAATGATTGCTTGGCCACTTTATGCAGACCAACGAATGAATGCTGTAAACTTGACTGATGGTTTAGGTGTTGCTTATCGGGTAAAAGTGGGTGAGAATGGGTTGGTGGGAAGAGACGAAATCGTTAACTGTGTTAGAAGCTTGATTGAGGGAGAAGATGGACTTAAGATGAGAACGAAAATAGTAGAATTGAAAGAGGGTGGTGCAATGGCGTTGAGCCAAGATGGTTCATCGACAAGGGCAATGCTACATGTCGCTAAAATGTGGGCCGGGTAACGTTTGTTTCATTTATTTACATCGAGAGATGCTTTCTAAGAAAAATATGCCTGCAAGGTTATTATAAAATATGACAACTTTCATTAGATACATACTTATCGACAAGAAACTTATCTTTTTCTTTGATGATGATAAAATTTAATTGTTGATAGGCATATTAAATTTAGTAAGTATTGTATGGAACGAACTATGGATGGAAGTCATTTTTCATACTCATCAATTAAGAATTTTGATATTTGTCTATCTCTACCGTGTAAGGTTATTGTTTTGCCTGTGATGGTAAATTATTAAAGTGAATCATATTGGTAAGCCTTTCTCTATAAACATTATGTAAATAGCTTCTTAAGTTTATCTAAGAAGAGAAAAAAATCGTAGAGCTTCTCCCTTAAAAGGCCTCTGCCCCAAAAGATATGAACAATTATTAATTAGTTTGTTTAGAATTATGAAAATATGAGGGACTCTCGGTTTACTTCAAAATACGTATTTGAAGGGACGATAAAGGTTTCAACATGTACATAAGTCACTCATTTGCGTTATATGTTTGGTTAATTTACCCGGATAGAAACATTTGTTAAGCAATATTAGAAAGGAGTTCAAATACCAAACACATGATGTGTATAAGCAAGCATGTAAACAAAGAATAAAACCTTGATAGAATGCTAAACACTCCAGGCAATCTAACTAATATGGTTTAACAAATACATCATTGTGCATATATTGGTAAAAGAATGGTAATCAGTGTTTTAGAAATATCATTTGCCTTAGAATAATAAACTACAATTTATCAAAAATCGCATAATTCATATTCAAGGGTAAATCGGTCATTTGTATCATTCAGATTGTTGATTCAGGTAAAGAAGTAAACAACATTAATTTATCTAGACAGACAAATTTATTCATACGTGACTTAATTGAAAATTTGGTTAACAGCCCCTAAGATTATAATATTGATAAGCATATAACAACCTGGTGAAGTTAGAATGACTGATGAGATTTCAAAATACCAAACCCTAGTATATAATATGAAGAAATTAGGGCTGGAAATTAGAAGCGATAATTACCTAACCTCGTGGAATCGTTGTGATTGAGGGCGTCGAGCTTCGAATTGGAAGTCGTTCGAATTGGGGCTGGCCTTAGTCAACGAATGTCGTCGAAATCA
This sequence comes from Centaurea solstitialis, assembly GCA_030169165.1. NCBI lineage: Eukaryota > Viridiplantae > Streptophyta > Magnoliopsida > Asterales > Asteraceae > Centaurea > Centaurea solstitialis. The sequence continues at coordinate 15,912,988 of CM058042.1, forward strand.
GAATCGAAATCGTGAAAAGGGAAGTGACGAAGCGACATTTGAGTTTAGGACAATTCCATAATTATATTATCCAATTATTATGCATTAGAATGTCTAAGGTCTGATATATTTGATAACTTTTATCCGAGTGTCACAGTCACAAATAGAGATTTGACTTTGATTAATGCATACAAAGAGGTATTTCCGATTGCTAAAAGATTGTTGTGTAGATGGAACATAAGTCACAATATTCTAAAACGTTGTTGACCATCGGTTTACGAGTCTCAAGCGTGGAATTCTTTTTATTATCAAGCATGGTCTCAGCTACTTGAATCTCCAAATGAAGAATTCTACAATGCAAGTACCATTTGGTAAAACTTTAAGAAAAATTGCTCAATTATCCAAGTATTATTGATATAAGATAGATATTTTAACTATTATTACTAAATATATTGACATATATTTGTTATATTTTCAGGTGTTTGGGATTACCTAGATGGTGTATGGTTGACGCTATAGAAAGAAATGTTTGTATCTGCTTGGGTTGATCAATTTTTAAATTTTGGAAATCACACAACAACTAGAGTTGAAAGCCAACATGCAAAATTAAAAATAAATATAGAGATAGTCCAAACATAGCCTTAGAAACTTTTTTATCTCATATTCATCAAGTAATTCAGTTACAAGACACATCGATCAAAGCAAGTTTTGAAATGAGTAAAAATATTAGGAAACATCGATTGAAATGCCCCATGTTCGAAATTTGCGGGGTTTTGTTTCATTTTATGCACTTGATATGATTTTCAGTGAAAATAAACGGCAGTGGCGGAACACAAACATTTTGACCTTGGGGGCCGGAAAATCATGTTACAAAAATTCAGAGACCCAAAATTCTTTAATATAAATTTGTTTAGTTTTCTTAACATATTTTTTTCTATAATCTACTAATAACTTTTATAATGATGAAAATAGAAAAATAAGTTAATTACATATTTGGTCCCCGTGGTTTGATGGTTTTAACACGCTGGGTCCCTCGATTGAAATAATTATGGGTTGAGTCCCTGTGGTATGCGTTTTATAACGCTCTGGGTCCCTCTGGTGGACGCCGTCAAATACTGAGCTGTTAGGCCCATCATGTGCACGACACATGATGGGTAGTTTAGTCATTTTACTTATCTTTTAATTTTGAATTAAATTACAGGGACCAAAAATGTAATCTATCAAACCCATATGACTTCATCTTATCCGTTTAACCTAACCACCACCACTTGCCACCACCAGCCACCATCACCTGCCGCCACCGCCCACCAAGAACACCAAATCAATCTTTTTCCAAAATTCATACAAGCTAAGAACACCAACTCTTAAACATTCATAAACTTTTACAAATTTGCTTATAATATCAAAAAGTTAAACAAACTCATCTTCAAACCAAAACACATCAAATTCTTACACAACCAAAATTAGATTCAAACCAAAACTTTTTCAAAAATGCATACAAGAACATTCAACTCTATTCTTATTTAATAAGAACAAGAAGAATTAATATTGTATACAGATCTGAAACATACACTAAATATTAATCAGATTTTGAAACCCCCAAAACTAAAACCTTAAATCAAATCCATATAAAAAAACCTAATTCAAAAACCCAAATCAATCTCAAATTTGCAAACCTAATCAAACAATATTCAAAACCCTAAATTCTACAATAAATCAACAAGAAACAAATCTGAGAGAGAAGAAGCAAAAAGATGCAGTTGGTTGTTCGAGATATGGAGGAACGTCAACACGGAGCCGGAGAAACGTTCGTGTTGTTCGTCGGAGGGGGAAACGATTGCAGAAGAAGCCAACGACGAAATCGTTGATGTCTCTCTTAAGGAAAAGTCGACGACGGAGAGGGAGATTCGCTGGCGGCGAGGATGTTGTTGCGATTTCCGTTGGAGTTTGTTGGATCTGGTTGATGAGGAGGGGGAGGCGGCGGTAGTGGCGGGAGAAACCGGCGTCGGTGGTGGCGGGAGAAACCGGCGTCGGTGGTGGCGGGAGAAACCGGCGTCGGTTGTGGCGGGAGAAACCGGCGTCGATGGTGGCGGGAGAAACCGGCGTCGTCAACGGTGGTGGAGGAGGGTGGTGGTGAATATGGGTGGTGGAGGAGGAGGGTGGTGGTGAAGATGAATGGTTGGATCTGGACTCTGGAGTAAGGCATGGGATTAAAAAGGAATGAGATATTTTATTTTGTTTTTTTTCTTTATTTTTTATTAACATATAATAGGGTTAATTACATTTTTGGTCCCTGCAATTTAATTCAAAATTAAAAAATAAGTAAAATGACTAAACTACCCATCATGTGCCGTGCACATGATGGGTCTAACGGCTCAACATTTGACGGCGTCCACCAGAGGGACCCAGAGCGTTATAAAACACATACCACAGGGACCCAATCCATAATTATTTCAATTAAGGGACCCAGAGTGTTAAAACCATCAAACCACATGGACCAAATATGTAATTAACTCTAAAAAAAATTATGTTATCTAATAATCTAGAGTAAATTACGGATTTGGTCCCTGTGGATTGCCAAAAATAACGAATTTGGTCCCTAGAGTTTAAAAAATACAAAATAGCCACTGTAGTATGCATTTTCGACCGGTTTTGGTCCCTGACCGGTTTTGGTCCCTGACTTTATGTCTTTTTACATTTTTCTTTTTTTTTCTTTTAGAAAATGAACTCAGGGACCAAAAGTGATATTTACTCTTTTTCTTCTTCTTCCCCATTTTCTCTTTCATATTTTCTTCTTCCACACCACCCATTTCATCCACCACCAAGACCACCACCCACCACCATTTTTATCCTCCTCCTCCACCACCACCACCTATTTTATCCACCACCAACTCCACCACCATCCACCATTTTTATTCTCCACCACCACCACCACCACCTATTTTACCCACCACCACCACCCTTTTCATCCTCCACCACCACCACCCATTTTACTCACTAACACCCACCACCCATTTTACCCACCAACACCCACCACCCATTTTACCCACCAACACCCACCACCCTTTTTATCCACCACCATCCACCACCCTTTTTATCCTCCACCACCACCACCCATTTTATCCACCATCACCCACCACCCTTTTTATCCTCCACCACCACCACCACCCATTTTACCCACCACCCATTTTACCCACCACCCATTTTACCCACCACCCATTTTATCCACCACCACCCACTACCCTTTTTATCCACCACCACCCACTACCCTTTTTATCTTCCACCACCACCACCACCACCCATTTTACCCACCACCACCCACCACCCATTTTATCCACCACCACCCACCACCCATTTTATCCTCCATCACCACCACCACCCACCACCTACTACCCATTTTATCCACCACCACCACCGTCCTTTTTGTCCTCCACCACCACCCCACCACCAACACCACCCCCACCCATTTTACCACCACATACACACAGATATATATATATATATAACCCACAATATCACCACCACCCATTTTAACCACCACCATCCACCATCAACACCACCGTCGTGACCACACACATATATATATACATATACATATAAACCCTAAAAAACAACTAATTTATTAACTGGAACCCTAGAAACCCTCAAATCCCTTGCCACAAATCCAAATCTATATCCACTTCAAATCTCTATCGGCAAAATCAAACTTAGTTTCACCAATTTCATGTACCTCACATCGAATTTCTCCACACTCAAGCCCTACCAAATCCTCTAATTTCCTCTCCCGACGAGTGGTGGTGGGTGGTGTGGTGGTGATGGTGATGGTGGGTGGTAGGTAAAATTGGTGGTGGTGGTGGCGGTGGGTAAGTAAAATGGATGTTGGTGGTGGGTAAAATTGGTGGTGGTAGGCGGTGGTAAAATGGGTGGTGGTGGTGATTGTGGGTTTTATATATATATGTGTGTGTGTGTGTGTGTGTGTTTGTGTGCGTGTGTGGTGGTGGGTGGGTGGTAGTGATGGTGGTGATGGGAAAAAATGGGTGATGGTGGGTGGGTTATATATGTGTGTGTGTGTGTGTGTGTGTGTGTGTTTTGTGGGGAAGAAGAAGTGATGAGAGAGAAAAAGACAAAAAAAGAAATTTGTCTAAATTTGGTCCCCGTGGTTTGTTAAAATGGAAAAAGACGAAATTACCCCTGAACTAACGGCTTCATTTAACAGCCGTTAGTCGGAGGGACCAAAACCGGACGAAATCGCATCCTACAGGACCAAATTTGTATTTTTTAAATTCTAGGGACCAAATTCGTTATTTTTGGCAAACCACAGGGACCAAATCCGTAATTTACTCAATAATCTAATAACAAAAGGTTTACAATAAAAAGATTATTGTCTCTTTATTTTTTGAGCTATGATATACTAATAAATTTTAGAGTAAATTACAAATTTGGTTCTTGTGGTTTGACCCAAATTACGATCGTGGTCCTTGAATCCTAATTTTCATGACTAGGGTCCCGTGGTTTCATTTTTGTTACGATGGAGGTATCTGCCACTAACTTCTGTTAAATAGCTCTGTTAGGTCAGGGTTATTTTCGTCATTTTATAATTAAATTCATTTTACATTAAAAATTAATTTTTGTTTATAATATTTTTATATTTAATATATAAAATTAAATTTTATTTATAAGTTTATGACACGTGTGCCCCCCCCCCCCCCAAACGACCTCTCTCAACCCACCTACCCCCTCCCTCCTCCTTTTCATCTTCATTTTCTTTTCTTTTTTCCGGCGAGAGCTAACCCTCATCATGTTCTATGATGAGAATATTTCTTCGGCCACTCTCCGACCACCCCAGAACAATACACACACACACACACACACACACCAGAAAACACATACGCACACACGAAGGGGGTAAGGGGGCTCTTTGGCCACTCTCCGGCCACCTATTTTTCAGACAGGAGGTTTAGGGGTTTTCTTGGCAGGAGGGTTTAGGGGTGGTTATGGTTCACTAGATAAAACGGAGAAGAAGATCGGTGGTGCCGGAGGATGGTGCTGGAAGATGGTGGCAGTTGGTGGTGACGGCCGGCGGTGACAGGTTGTGGCGGTGGTGGTGGCAGCGGTAGCAGGTCGTAGACGCCGAGGTTGGCGGGGGAGAACAGAGCGTGAAGGTTTTGGCCTAAGAAGAATCGGAGTTCGCGTTTTGACCGAAGAAGATGACCGAAGTTGGGTTTTGGCCTGAGAAGATGCCGGAGTTGGGGTTTTGGCCGGAGAAGATGACCGGAGTTGGGGTTTTGGCCAGAGAAGATGACTAGAGTTCTATTAAAGAAAACTATAAAATGACTAAAATACCCTTGACTTAACGGAGCTATTTAACATAAGTTAGATTCAAGGACCTCCATCGTAACGAAAATGAAACCACATGGACCCTAGTCATGAAAATTAGGGTTCATGGACCACGATCTTAACTTGGGTCAAACCACATAGACCAATTTTGTAATTTACTCTAAATTTTATTAGAGTAAAAAGGATTCATCAATACGAACAATAGTAAGCCACTAACCTTAATACCGACCTGGGATTATATGAGATGCACATGTTTTCGGGAGACTCGTGAGTTCAAACCTTTACACTTGAAACTTCACAGCTTTTTTTGCTATGAAGGTTTGTAATTTTTCTTATCTTCACAATGATTTATTATGAAGTTTTAAGTGTAAAAATTTAGTCTCACAGATTTTACAAAAACATATTGATCTCACATAAATCCATCCTTTCTAATACTAATAACAAAATACACTTTAGTGATTAATAATTTTTCAAATACATCAATGATTAATAATTTTTCAAATATAATATAGTAGGAAAATTTGTAAAACTTGAAAGTAGAGTTGTCTGACAAATATGTATGCACATGTGAATTAGTGATGGAAGAAAAGGAATAATTTGTCAATTAAAAAAAGTAATCAAATATGTGTGCACATGTGAATAGTTAGTAACGAGGTGGGAATGCCGCGCGTTGCGGCCGGTTAAGATATATATGCGTGTTTTGAAAGTATTTTTTAATGTATTTTACTTAATATACGATTATATGTTACGTTAAAAAGACATATATAATCGTAGTATATATGTTATATAATAAAATAATTCGATCAAAGAATAGTCAATATTATGCTCATTTTGAAGGTATCAACGATACGATTATAACGGTGTAATTTGTTAAAATTAAACGTATTTTTAAAAACATTTTACTCAATATATGATTATATGTTACGTTATAAATACATATATAATCGTAGCATGTATATGTTATATAAAAAACAATTTGATCAAAGAATATTCAATATTAGGCTCATTTCGATGGTATCAACAATACGATTATAACTGTGTAATTTGTTAAAATTAAAACGTATTTTTTTAACATATTATATTCAATGTACGACTATATGTGTTAATATGACCGAAATGTAAAATGAAAGATAGAAAACTAAAAGGTATAAAGTAAATAAATATATAAGTTTAAGGGGTAAAATATAACTTTTATAAATTAAAAATGCAAAAGTGCACAAATCATAGGGACCGAAGTTGTAAATATGGTGTAGAATGCAAAAGGCAAAAAATAAGGATGGTAACGGATGAGAATCGAACCGGAGAGCTCCTCGAGGTGGGTGACACGCTTTTCCAGCATGCCAAAACTCCACTTTGTTTTATAAATCCAAACAATATATATATATAAAGAAAGCCAATTTGTTTTCCTGATAAATGTAAGGATATAGTAATGGAAGAAAAGGAAGAATTTGTCAATTAAAAAAAGTAATCAGGTTCCAGGGTTCGAAGTAAATCACACTGGGCCACAAAGTGATAACCATCCCAACAAAACATCATATGTTAACTTTTTTTAGTAATATATAGTATTTGTTCATAAACCCGCAGGGGCCATGGCCCCTTTTGGCCCTCATTGAGTTCCGTCGATGATAAGCGGTGTTCCAAAACTAGCGTATTTTTTGAACAATGTGGTTGTAAACTGCGTACAAGTCATGGGTTGCCATGTGCGCATGAACAAGTACTATATATATGTCAAGGTATACGTCATTCCACTTGATTCGATTGATATATTTTAGAAAAAAACTTGATTATTCGCCATGTGTGTCCGAACAAGATGAAGATATTCAATGTGATGATGAAGTTCACATGATTAGAGAAAATTTCAATAAACAATGAACTTCTAGAAAGAAAAAAAAACATGTTGCAAAAGTTAGAGGATGTAATTACGCCACAAAAAACGTCGTTTCGTAAACCCTCGGTTCATTAAATCAGTCGTGGACTTCCTTCTCTAAAAAATCAAGCTCTAAAAAAATATTCAAGTAGAAAACACCAATATATGAAACAGTTTCGTCAAAAAGGAATTATATAATATAATTTCATCATATTAAATAATTTCTCTAAACGTATCAACGAGACAATAATAATGATGTAACGTGTTAAAATTAAAACGCATTTAATTAATGTATTTTAGTTAATATACAATTATATGTGTTAATATTATTAAAATGGAAAATGAAAAATGAAAAATAGATAACTAAAATATATAAAGTGTAGTAAATAGATAACTATAAAGGGACTAAATGTAATTTTGTTTTTCAAATTAGAATATGAGCAAGGGTGGTCTACAATTTGGTAGTGCATGTAGAAGGGTCCGAATATAATTTCCCCATGTGTAAAATTGTGTGAGTAAGTCAACCGATGTGAGTGGTACAAGGGAAGGGACAGAAATTATAAAGAGTGGGCAGGGAATTGTCTGTGTAAGTAGTATTCCAAAAAATTTGTTAAAATCAATTTTTTTAGTCGAAGGTGACAATTTTTCTAAAAGGATATACGGTATAAAGTTTACCAATGACAATCTGCAATCTTTCAAAAAAGGTATAGACTTTACTAATGACAATGTGTCATTTGTCAATATTAGACCATCCACAACGGTAATTGGCAAGGGGATCGGGTTGGTGTTTTGCCGATCGGTTCCATCGGCAACACCGCTGAGGCCGATCGACAAGGGTTGGTTTCAGTGTGTGTTGCCTACGCCAAAGACCACCCCCCACCCTCTCTCTCTATCTCTCTTCTTTTCTTCTTTTTTTTATTAATTATTTAGATTGGGTTAAGTGTGGATGGATTGGGTTAGATTGGGTTGGTTTGGGTAAGATAGTGGAAAACTGATGTAGCGATTGGGTTGATTGGCAAGGCAACGGATGTGGATGGTCTTAAAATGGAAAAAATGTGTTGCCAATCCGACGTACAACATTAGATCTTAGATCTTAAGTAAAAGTGAGAATTTCGTGACAAAAAGAAAATAACAAGAAATTATACATCACATCATAAAAAGAAAATCAAGACATTATAAACCATAACTAAAATAACACTAAAATAAC
>CM058042.1:15921477-15936711 GCA_030169165.1 Centaurea solstitialis
AGAATGAAACAATGTTTTTGCATCGTTTCTTGAGATTCATGTTTTTGTTATCGATCTACTACTAATTGCTTTAAAGTAATTGTTACACTTGTTGAATAAAATTAAAAAACCTATAATAGTGGCAAATTAAATGCACCACCTATATGTTGTTAAATATGTTATTGCCTACTAGTATTATGTACTACATATCAAAATCAAAACTTAATTTTTACATTTTCAATATGTAATTAACATAATCTAATTCTAACATAAATAAAAATGCATGTAACAACTCCATATATAATATCGTTTCATTAGACTATATTGCGATAGATATGTAGATGTTATAAATTAGTGAAAAAAGGGTAAGACCATATATACATGTTGAAATATATTCAAGAATGATGAATGTGTAATAAATATGATAAGATGTGGAGTTAAGAAGTGAGCCATGATGCCCCAATTAATAATAAATAAGATAGCTATCTAGCTAGTTTCAATAATTTTTGGGTGCCCTAACCAACTTAAGTTGGTGAAAATGGCCCACATATATCTCATGCATGCAGTAAAAGGTGAGACTGAAGTCTTTCATCCAAGTAGTGAGAAGCCATAAATGTACAGCATGAGGTATCACTGTTAAATTGGAGAATAAAAAATCACACATATTTTCTGAGTTCTTTATGAATAATGTGATAGTTTTTATTTTCTTTTTAATCCTTTTATTTCTTTGTTTTTATATGTGCAATAGATTATTAATTTGTGTGAAATAATTAAGTTGATACATGGTTAAGTTGGGACTCGATTATTTGAAAAACTTGTATACTACGGTAATTGTTAGAATTACTATCTTAAGCTATTATTTAACATGATATTATTTAAGATATTAAGAGCTTAGTTGGGGCTAAAACCTGGAACCATTTGATTTTAGATAAACATCACCTCCACCTATTACCAACTAAGCTCTACGTCATTGACAAAATTAAATGACGTATTTTATTTATAAAAACAATATCTTTGTAATTTTGTTAAACAAGCCACAAGAAAATTTGAGAAATTACATTTTAAAACAAGCAAAGCAAGACTAATTTTATCATGATAATGATAGTGATAAATTATTATAAAATTGTTTGGAAAAGAAATGATACATACCAAATTAATGATTAAAGTCTCTTAATCTTATAAATTTAAATTTAGTATAATTCATAAATCTAAAAATAATGTTTGGATAACTGAAAACATTTTTCAAAAGTGTTTTTTCGATTCAATAGGAAACGTGTTTTTTCAAAAGTTAGGAAGGTGTGACTTTTTATAACAAAATGACATAAATACCCCTATTTGCTTCATCACATTCAAGCTTCCATGGCCGACCTGCTCCTGCCGCCAAGGATATAGAAACGGACGACTATCGACCTGCTCCTGCCAGCAAGGTGGAGCAGAGGCGGAGGGAGGTAGCGGCGGACAACGGTGGTGGCGGAACGGAGAGGAGAAACCCTAAATAGCTGTGTTGAAAAACCCTAAATGGTCTTTTTTGTCATTTTACGTGTAAAAACTAATCCAAACACTTTTTAAAATACAACTTATTGACTTTTACAACCACAAAGCTAATCCAAACATCTTTTAAAAACTCAATTTTCTACCACCATAAGTCAATACACACTTTTGACTAAAAGCATTTTAAAGCTCAAAAGGCCCTCTCAAACACCCTCTTATATGTGACAAATTCTTGCAATCAATCAAGTATTCATGTTTCAATAACTACATTATTACTCTCAGTTTGGTTGTAATTTAACATCATATAATTCACGTTTGGAGTAACACGACAATGGAAATACAATTTTACATGATGTTGATCATTTTTACCGTTATTGATAACTTGTGCTATTAAATTGAATAGGAAGAAAGGGACTATATCGTATGATTAAAAGATTATGAATATATATAATTATATATACACATGGGTCGTTATTACAAACTGCGTAATCATAGTTCATTAATTAGACTGAGATATATATAGGAACTGATAATATTCATTCATTATGATTATGACTTCAAATTAGGAAACAAAATGAAATCAAATTTTTTTAGATTAGATGAACGACTATTATTGGTTTGTATAGTTTGTTATAATTACGTGGTTTGTAAATGAATTCTCCCCATATATACATACATAAATACATACAAATAATTAAATACTAGTTGTGTATTTGTCTGAAATGTAAATGAGAATGAAAAACTAATCCAATTTCTCATTGGGAAAAGACAATTGCAAACTTATGATTGTATTGTGTCAATATAGTTCAATGTCTAACATGTATTTGAACGTGTTTACAAGTTTATTTTGTTGAGTTGGGACGTGGAGTTTTAGGGAATTATATGGACGATAGTAAGTTATCAACTTGATTAATTTGCAAAAGATTATGGATAAATAAGTGCTATATAATACTTAATAAGTTGTTAATAAGAATTTTTGCCAAACATTTTATAATACAATTTAGATAACTAACTAACATCAATTGTAGATGGAAGGGGCTCAAGAGTAAGTTCTCAACTCAGTTTCACAGGAACAAACTCTTTTACTCAAATATCAGAAGAAAGCAATATTGCCAATTCCCTTATGTTTTCCTCTTCTTCATCACACAACAAACGATCCAAGATGGACATGAATGGTCTCAACATCATGGAGCCCAAGGTAGTTAATCTTAATTCTTGTAAGATTATTTAACAATGTTATTATTTGTGTTCCTATTATATGAAATAAGTTAAGATTGTTATTATCACAACATGTGGAAACTTATGAGATTACCTTTCAAAAAAGTTGACTTGGGAGGTTCCAACATATATAGAAGAAAATAAAATGAGTCTAGTCAATGTGGGACTCTAACACTTATTATGAATACAAATATAGTGGGAAAAAATATATGCACATAAACAACTTAAGTTCTATTTCAACTCAACTTCGGGTTATCAGAATCCGCTTTAGAGGTAGCCACGATGGAGAAGATGATGGACCTCCCTCATAATTCCATCGCTTGTAAAATCCGCGCCAAGCGTGGCTGTGCAACTCATCCCTGTAGCATTGCAGAACAAGAATAAGTGGAAAGTTAAAGAAGTTATATACATTTGAATTGGTTTTAATGGTTTATAAGTTTTAATTTATTTAACAATTATCATATGTCAACTAATTATTCTCAAATGTTTTCATGATACTTGTTCTTTTGACGTTGATGTAGGAAAGAGGAACAAGAATAAGTGGAAAGTTAAAGAAGTTGCAAGATCTTGTTCCTAATATGGATAAGATAACAATAATAACTTATTTTTCACGTTGTTAGATAAATCTTTTCATATGGTTTCACAATCGATATTATGTACATAGAGTTTGTAAATCGTTACGTTATCACACTTCAAAAAAGAACATCCCAAAACGATGCCAAAATCCATAAATAATTGTAACAATCTTCTCGTAAAAATTCTTTTTTTTTACAGCAAACAAGTTATGCAGACATGTTGGATTTGGCAGTACAACACATTAAAGGCCTCCAAAATCATATTCAGGTACGTATACGCACATATGTTATAGCTAAAAAGAGCATGATAAAATAGTCTTTTTAGCTTAAAATATTTTTCAAAAAATGATCTTATAGTTAATATTATCTTCAATACCTATGAGTTGTCTTATAGTGAGTCAATTTGAAACTTCTACTTGCAAAAAAGGCTCGAATCAAATGCATATAATACTCTTTCGGTTGTACGCAAGTAATATACAAAACAACATCACTTTAACGTCAATTTTTGAAAGATTGTAACACCTCCCTTATTTTTTTACATACCTAAACTACTCTTTTACACTAATAGATGACAAAAAAACATGCATTTCCCCAATTCATCCAAGGCATATATAGCTCTACATAAAACGTTTTGTGACATAGGCCTTTGATTTCTCATGCAGAATCTTAACCATGAACTCGAAAATTGTTCGTGTGGATGCAAACCAAGATAAACATCCTTTCTCATGCAGAAACTTAACCATATCCGTTATGCTTTGGAGCATATCTTGGAGTACCACATTTCATATATACACCAATTCAATGCAACATTTACACTATTTTACTGGGTGGCTTCGTTCTATATTAATTTTCAACCCAATTCTCGAAACCAATAACTAAGCATCTGAAAAAGAATAAAAATTAAAACAATCTTTCAATGAAAAAGGGTGATGGCTTTGCCGAAGCTCTCTCTCTGTCCTTCCTTTCTTTGCCGTTCAAAAAAAAAAAAAAAACACCAACATATATAGTATACTTTCAATGTCTATTGGTATGTAAACATGGGTTAGGTTCCGGTGAGAAAGGTAAGAAGAAATCTTGAACCTTGAATGCATATTATGATGAAATACACCATGAGTTTGATATTAGAAGGGATTTTGATTAACGCTGTTTACCAACGTTTATTCGGATAAGCGTTTACCAAACCATATTATATTAATGGATGGATATGATAAAGACCAAATATCTTCCTCTGAAATTTTAGCTAGCAATAACGTTAAATCTTATCGATGAACATTTACTAGATTTTTAACTCTATTAGGACATAATCCTTTGCCAAAAAACATATGTATTTATTGATAAAATACATATGCATTCTATTAACAAAATTAATAATAATGTGCAATTTAGTCCCTACTGTTTGTTATCTTTTTAGTTAAGGTCCTTTTAGATATCCTATCAAGAAAAACCCCATGTTACACAAAAGTACTTGTTTTTAGTTCCTTTCACAAATTAAAGTTAAATTTCATTCGTTAGTTTTTCCATATGTCTTCTTAGTTATTTTATCTCTGAAATACGAAATGAAAGTGACATATGCTGAAATATTTTTGCGTATGAAAAGTTAACGGATGGAGTTTAATGTTTATTAGTAAAAGGATCAAAGTCAAACATTTTTGCATATCATAGGAGGTTTTGTTGCTATAAAACCTTTGTAATAGCGACCACTGTAGTATGTAGATATCTCACGCACACATCCCGATATGAAACTGACGATGTATACGGTCACCCGACTAATCCTCGACGCCGTGAACCAACCCAAAAACCGACCTATGTTATTGTCACATGGTTGTGAATCGAACCTAAATACAAAGATGCCATCCACCGTCTCTACTAATACAACTCCCTTGTTTCAATTTCACCACCATTGTTGTTCTTTTGAGCTCTGTGATCATTTCATACTTCCATTGAATCGATTGTCATCGGAAGACATACTCTTCTGCATCGATGTGGATCCTGAATCCCTAGTTGAGATGAAGAACACAAGCGTCAGTGGCATGCCTTTCACCAGATTGAAATCCATCCAGCAGGCTATTCTGCTTTTTGTCAATGCTAAGCTTGCCATTAATCCCGATCACCGCTTTGCCTATTGTGCCCTAGGCAAAACCCCCTTTTGGGTACAAAAACTTTTTTCACCTCTTTTCTCCATTCATTGTTTTTTAGGGTTTCTTCTATGCATGTTTTCGGATTTAATTGCCCCTTCGTTTTGCAAAATGAGGATACTCTTCTCGAATGCAAATTCAGTATTGGTTCTGTTCCAAATCTAATAGCAGGATGTTGATATTAGAGTGAAAATTATTAGATTTGACATTGTATGTGCCAATAATCCTGACTAAGGCCCTGTTCGGTAGCAGCTGAAAGAGCTGTCTGGAACTTAAAAAAATTCGCTCAGCCATGTTGGTCTGTTCGGTAACTGCTGAATGAGCTGAGCGAGGGCTGAATTGGTCAGCTACAAAAACATAGTCCTATCTGGTCAGCCATGAGTTTTTTATTCAATTCCATATTTGCCCTCACAAAGCAAACCTTAGGAGAATAATAGCAAACCAACCTCCATCGATTGAAAGCTTCAGATGTATTCTCTCCATCTTCTCCACCGAATGACCATCAAGGATGAGAGGATGGCATTTTCTTTCTTGAAGATGATAAAAAAATAAGAGAGGTTGGAAGATGAGAGGGTTTGAAGAAAAGGAGGGTTTAGACGGCGGCCATGAAAATAGAGAGAGTTTAGGGTTTGTAAAAAAATTATAATGAAATTTACAGAGGGTAGTTGACGGCACCCATGGAAACAAAGAGGGTTACTTTGAAGAAATATTATAATGAAATAAATAAAACCAAATTCATGTATATATTTTATGAACTTCTTTTCTTAAATAAAAAATTGAAATTTCATTCAAATTTTTTATTCATCAAACAATAGTTTTATTCGGAAAAAAATATAAAGATTAGAGGGTAAACAATTGTTTTATTCAAACAAAAGTAAAGACTGGGGGTAAAATGGTCATTTTTAATATTCAGACTGTTTATTCAGTACAATAACCGAACATCCTATCTGTTAGCACACAGACAACTATATCCAAACAAACAGCTATATCCATACAAGCCTTAATAGAAAATGAACCGAACAGCACCTAAGAAAGATACAGAAAACTCATTAACTAGTTCTGTAGACTTTGATTCTCCTCAAGTTGGACAAGTTGAAAGGAAATCAAAGAGAAGAGTTTAAGATAGAAAGGTAAGAATTAAGCTATACCAAGAAAACTGAAGAATAAGTATGCAGGAGGTCCATGGGGGAGTTGGTGGTAGAAAAAACAATGTTTGGCAAGGCAAAGATGGATTATTGCTTGGGTTTCAGGAAGGGCAAAAAAGATGTGAAGAATGGGTAGAAGTGACAAATAACACAAATTTAGGACAGTGAAATGTGTAATATGAGAGTGATGAATTCCTGGAATCCAGACCAACTATAGGTTAGTGTATAAAGTTATGGATTTCGTTAAATAAATCATCTTTTTTTGGTTTCTCTATCTATATGTCTTATACTGTCGTCACACGTCTAATTCTAAGTCACATTTAGCTCTGCAAATCCTTTTCTTAAACAAATTTAATACAGCCTTTATGGAGTTATCATGCTTTTTGCAAAGCTACTATGATTGATTTTCTACATAGCATAGATAATGCCATAAATAAAAGGAAGATCTGGGAAGCAGATAATAGGAAGAGGCCCTCAAAAGTAACCCAATTGGTTGGTCAAAATGTTGGCTACAAAGAGCTGGTATGGATAAGATTAGAGTAGCAGACAGGAGCACCCTAAGGGGGCAATCTTTGGTTAAGCAAACAGTGGAAAGGATAAGAATGAGGATGTTTGTGTTTTTGTGAGAAGGTTGAGGTGGTAGTGGTACTGCAAGGAAAATGAGTCTTTGATGTGGGATTGTGGAGGTATTTTTGAGGAGGGATTTAGTACAAACTAACATCGGTGGAAGTAGACCAGAAATAGGAGGATCTTTCTCATATTTTTAGGTTTGGTTATGCTATTTTAGCATGGGTAAAAGGCTTTGATGTAGATGCTCTATGAACATGTAAATTAAAAACGTAAGAGGTTTAGGTCAAGCACCAAACTCTAAAGCACTTGAATAAAGAAATGAAAAATATAGAACACCAAGTTTTTCTACATGTTATTGCCATTGCAGGATGATAAAGAAAAAAATGAGTTTTACCTAGCCAAATGTTAAAACAGGTCATGACTCATTGTTTAATGAGGTTAATAAAATGTCAGTTTTATGGAAAATGATTCAATTCATTTGATACCCGTAATTATACATACTCATAAGCTAGTTTTTGCCAAACATAATTTATTTATAAGCTAGCTCATCAGCTTGTCTGCCAAACACAGCCTAAGTGGTGCCAAATTTGCGCATAATTCAGTACACAATCAAAAAAAAACTACAGCAAATATGTGTAACTACAAGAATATGCGAAAATAACTTGTTTTTAGGAGCAATTACCGTAATAAACTTTAAGATAATTAGGATCGAATCCCTCAGGAAAAGCCTCCACTTGCGCATTTTGGGGATTAGGATCGTCAATCAACATGTCATCTCTTCCATTCTGTGCTTCTTCTTTAGTCATACTTGAACCGAATCACACAGCCTTTTCACAAACCCTAAATCCCCTATCAGAATCAGTATAAATCACAGATTTTCAAAACTTTCAGAAATTAAACACAGGTGCTAAGCGACTCTTTAAAAAAAAAAACGATGAACTAATTTCGAGATGCAGTTCGATTGCATAACCATAGTATTACTACCACAGAATACATACATCATAAACATCGGTAATTAAAGGATCAAACAAATGTCTTATAGAAACACATAGTAAAGGTGTATTTTTAACAACATAGTGAGAGGATCTTACCTGAAAAGTGTTATACGTTTTGGAATCAGAAGAGTACGCAGGTGTTAATGGTGATTGTTGAAAGATGGATTTTTGGGGAAGATGATGAGAATGGCGGGAAAGAATGAAAGGACGTCGGCTTGTGAAAGAAGTTTTGGCGGGAAGACAGAATTGCAGGCCGAAAACACGGGTTTGGGCCGAACCGGCCCAGAACAATGGATTAATCTGGTTATCTAAATTAATATTTTAGATTGGATTAGTTGTTTATCTTGTATTTGATTGTGTTTATGGACTTAGGATCGGTTGAGACAAAGCTGTTTCTATGAGCCTCCGTGAGACCAGTAACTAACGTATGAAAATTCACAAAAAAACACCGTGAAGGTCAATAAAACTCGAATACGCGGACCTAAAAATCACTTTCGATGCAAAAAAATCCAAAACAAGGTAAAAGACGAAACTTTCACAACTCAAATGCTGAGAAGTTTATGAATAAATAATGCGAACCTTCACAGCAGAAATGGTATGAAGGTTTCGTTTTTTTTTTCTTCGATAGTGTTATTTTAGCATGTTTTTACGATGAATGTTTGATATTTTTATCTTCACAAATGTTTTGATGTGAAGTTTCATGTAAAATATGTTGGTCTCATCGGTTTTACGGAAACAGCTTGATCTCTTCAGAACTTAACCCTATGTTTATGAGATAGTTATGAATTTAAACATGCAACCTTTAAGATCAAAGTCGACAAAAAAGACTTTTAAAAGTCAAAACTAGACAATAATTTTGGGACAGAGGTAGTATAATTTAATGTCCCGCTTTCCCAATAGTTGAATTATTAGTGTTACGACCAATATGGTGACTAAATCAGTATGTTTGTGTGTATTATTTCAAAGCTTTATCACTTAATTTTTTTTGTTTTCACTATGCTTTAAGTATAACACTTTTTATTAAACTGACATGTATATCAAGTTCAGTTAGCGGTGGGACTCCAAGATCATGAGTTGAGCGTTGTAAGCTGTGGGTGTTTTTTGTTTTTTGAATTATGAGCTTTTGAAGATAGTGACGTACATTTTTAAGAAGGATTTTTTTCGAAGATCAATGTCAACACATGTCCTTAATCTAGAATTAGAGTTGTTCAGATTAGTAGGTTGTTAGTTATAATCCTTACTTAAATGTTTATAAACGATTTACACTTCCCTTTTTAGGGTGATTTTATTTATACCAACATCTTTCTAAGTCATCTCTAGGTTTAAATTTACCCTTATTTACACATTATGAGGTAATTTATTTTGACCTTATTATTGTAAGTTAAGTATAAAATATATATTTTATGAAGAAAATTTTTTTTGTTGTCGACTATTTTATGACAACTTTACTTTTTGGTTTTTGTATATTTATTATGTCATTTAAGCAATATTATTTATAACAACTCAATAAACTTTTCGCTCCTTTTATATAATGGGAATGAGAATGACCGATTGATACTTTTTGTTGATTTTGGAAATCATAGTAGTCATTGCATAATGTACGAGTCTAATAGATATTTTCCTTCCATTTCACAATAAACTTCAAACATTGGCTAGTGATGATGAAAAACCACAATCTTTCATAAAAGACATTCGAGTTTAGGTACAAACTAAAGAACTGCATATGTTTTTTGTAAGTGAAGCTAGTTTTCAAGTAGCAAAAGTTGTGGTGCAATGCCAACCTATGGTGGAGAAGCCATGGGTGGATAGAGGTGTGAGGTAGTTCTCCAAGTGGAGGTCATGTGACAATGATAGCATGGGATGACTTAACTATGTTGGTTATACTGTGAGGTTGTAATCTACAACCATAAAGTCGCAAGGGCACTGATGGTGTGCAAACTGCGAAGCCATGGACCAACAGTGATATGAAGTACTTCACCAATAGAAAGGTATGGCAAATTCGAATTGAAGAGGGTTGTCATGACGATAAACTTATTGTCATATAGTCTCCTATTCATATGCTCAATCCTTTCCATCCCTTATACTTTTAATGTCAATATTAGTCCATTACCCGCATTATAGGATAATAAGTTATTATATTATACCTTACTAAATATCACCAATAATTCTCCACCCCACGATAACTCCAACCAAACACCCACTTGTTTGTTGTGTGGATCATGACAATTTGACTCCGTCAAAATAAGAATCCTCACGTACTCGACATGAATGTGGGTAATGGATATGTGTGTGAAAATTCACCTAAACCCTTTTAATTATGTTTACTTATAATTAGAAGACTCTCAATATATTTCTCGTATAGATTAGTGTGTGCAATATGTTCCATCACATACGTAAAACATATCACGATAGGTACATCAATTGCATTTTTTGTTCAATCATGATGTAATTTTTAATATAAACAATCAACAATGATCGAGAATGTTAATATTTAATTAATTAAATTATTATTCTTGTTCCTATTGATGACTTTTTTATAAATTAAAACTAAAACTAGTTGATATGGTATGTTTATCACAATATAAATAGTAACTCATAATTAATAAATTATCGTAAATCCTTAATCAAATACCACTTATATCGTTAAAACCATTATGCTTCATTTCTCTAAAAGAATATAACTCTTTATTTATCATATTACAAATATGTTACTCGTTTATCTATAAATTTGTATTTTACATTGTTTATCCATGGATCGTGTATGATATATGTTTTTTAAGGAAGAAGTATATAATATATGTTAATTATTGGTTAGATTATATTAAAAAAAAACTATGTTTTAATTATAAAATATTTAGTTCTCAAAAATATCTATAACACCAAACAGCTAAAGATAGTAATAAAAAACGTCCAAGTGGAAAGAGAGATATGTGTGGTCAGATAGATAGAAGTACTTCCCACAAAATCCAATAATGCGTTTAAACACCCAAGCAGCCAATCACGTTGCTCTCTTCCCATTAAATTTGTAAATTAACACTTACCCCCCTATAAAAATGCTAAAGTTTCCAAATTTTCCCTTACTTCTTTCTAACGCATAACTTTATCCTTCCTCTTAGATTTTGTCTAAATAACCTTACATATTTTTAATACTTTGTATCATAAAGTATTAAAGTAAAAACTAAATACAACAAATACTTAAATTTTAAAACTGTAGAAACAAAATTCACGTGTTATTGGAGAAGGTTGTATATTGCCTTGTCGAAAGGTTTTATATCTATAGTGTTCACATTGATTAAGAATGACTAGATGGATTTCAAGGTATATGTTATTCAAGTGGATAAGAGATTTGATTGAAAATTGAGAGTTTGAGTGTGGCCATTGCCTTTACTTTAATATGTGGGCATGTTTAACCATTGTTAACTATTTCATGCACACAAAAATCACGCACCTTTATTTCTTATTGGCACATAGGAAAGGAATGTGGAATCTTTACATTGTATTAAACCCATTTATCGTCTAACTTTAAATATGAAATGACTTAAACATCTTATGGACTACTTACATAACTTAAACTAATTTCTTTGCACATCTTTTTGCATTGTTGCAATGTATACATACAACTAAACACAACAAGCTAATCAACTTTTATTCCTTGAAGACCGTAAAAAGTTTGTAATCTCTTAACAACGAACTTGCCTCTTATTCCCTTTGACTTAATGTATGTTGTATGAGTTTAGTTGAGATGATTTATCTATTAGGCAACTTGAATAGATTAATGATCCCATATATTTTTGTAAACTTACAACAATTGGATTCTTCTTTACCTGAATATGATTGTAAACATACATAAAATTATAAATAATACTATGATAAGGAATCTGATCTTCAAATAAGAACTGATATTTTATTTCTACGTTTTTGTTTATTTGTAGACAAAACGTTATCGAATAAGCATAATCCATTCACATATATAGGTATTATGCTTAAACGCATCGTGTCATCATCTTTGACTAAATGGTTGGTTGCTAAAAAAACATGTTGGATGAATCAAGTAACATGTCAAAATAGGACCAGTTTAGTGAACTAAGATTTTCAAGAGAAGTCCTTAAATCCAAATCGGATTAGATTGACTCATTTAAATCTTTTTTTCATTTAACTCTTTAAATTTTAAAAGTATATGTTAAAGACAAGCAGGGAATTATATTAGTAAATCAATATTCCGATCTTTTCAAGTAAAAAAAATATATCAAACATACCTTTGACAAAGTATAAACAATTCGACTTCGTTTCCTTGTTAACCAACCCTTTAAGATCTATTCATCGAATCTATCATAAACAAAACACAACATGGATAATCCGAAAATAATAGTATAGGGACCAAACAATCATTTTGAGAAGTATAGAGGCCAAACTGATATTATCTTTATTTTATTATCACATGAAAATGGTGGAGAGAAGAGAAGAGAGAGGGTGGATGATAAAAAAAATAAACCAAAAAGCAAAGCAACCCACCAATTCAGAACCTCTGATTGATTCCCCTTTCTCTCTCTCCCAATCTCAATCTCAATCTCAAAACGCTTAACGAATCAACCGACTAATCTCCGTTTCTCCGGCGTCCTATCGATCGATTTCCGGTGACAGTCTCCGATCCGATTTCCTTCTTGCCGTTGATTACTGTGTACATGGCGATCACCGGAGACGGTGGAAGTTTATCGGAGACCGATTACATTAAGAGACATCATAAGCACGAGGTCAGAGCGTATCAGTGCACATCTTCGCTTCTTAAGCGCATCAAAGCTCCTGTTCATCTCGTAAGTTTTCCGAATCTGTAATAATAATCGCGAGTTTAATTGATTGATTATTGATCTAGTTGAATCGTAGTTGATCACAGTGGATCTGAAGTTGTGAATTGAAGTTTTTTGTAGTTTATCGAATTGAGTATTTATGTAGGTGAAATTTGTGGTTTTCGTTAGTGAGATTATGAGTTATGTTCGTTTTTTTAAGCTAATTGTTGTTGTTGTTCTGTAATTGTCAATGTATAGTAGCGAAAAGTGTGTTGTGAAGAGTAATTTTGATGTTCATAGGCTTAAAAATGAAAGTAAATTAGGTATTAGGGAGGAACACAATGTGGCCTTTCGGTTAGGCTGTGTTCGGAAAGTAGCTGGCAACTGATAAACTAGCTTATGAATAAATTATGTTCGGCAAACTAGCTTACGAGTAAATTATGTTCGGCAAACTAGCTTACGAATAAATTATGTTCGGCAAACTAGCTAATGAAAAAATTATGTTTGGCAAAAACTAGCTCATTAGTATGTAAAATGACAAAAAAAATGTATTTTGAGGTTAATAGTTAATATTAACGAGGGTAAAATTGGTAAAAGCTACAAAAAACTGCTCCAACTAGCGTTTCAATACGCTAGCTTATGGTATATCCAGACATGTACTAGATTGTCGGCTAGCTTATTTTTGACAGACACAGCCCTAATGGTACCAAGGAACCTGTCTTAACTGTTAAGCTCTCAGATCGAGTGTGTTGAGGGTAAAAGCTGCTTTCTTTAATGCTTTTATCTGAACTTTTCAGTATCCACAAACGGTAGTACTGCAAATTGCATTATTTGGTCTTACCTTAAACGGTTAGTAAATTACTAAATTAGCCTCAGAGTTGGTTCTTCTTCTTCTTCTCACATTCCACATTTAGTTATTGAGACCTAGAAGCCGATAAGCTTTTATTATTTTGAATTCTTGATTTGCTTTACTAAGGTGACTCTTTAGGTATCAAGACTCCAAAAAGTGGCATGGACAAATTGGGTATGCAAATGTCAACTTAAAGGGCCCATTCTGATAAAAGATGTACTTAATGACTAAATTTGACTTGTAGAAAGTATTTTTAAAGTTCAATTATCAAGGGACTAGCTCTGAAATAGTAAACACACAGGGGATTTAATCTTGAACTTTAGGCCTTCTTAATGATATAAAACCAATTTCAACGATTATTTATCTAGTATGAAAAGATCAGCTGATAAAATATATTAATAAAGTTTTTGTATAGGTTGATACCTTATTAATCCAAAAATGGTTTGGTGTTTAGATGCCTAAATCCTAACCCAAATGACAAGTTCCTATATCTTTTTGGAGTTCCATATGAGAATCTTTCCCTTGGGTTGGCCATAGAAGCAATATGGTCTCACTTGTAGTTAGATAATTAGGATTATCTTTATTTAAGTAAAATTGCAATTTGTAAAGTTTGAGATGGAGCCTTAGTAGGATTATATTTGGATCCTAATATTGAAGCCCATGATTCTTTTTCTGCTTTAGGTTTTGGAAACACATTACTGTCTTAGTATCCACCATTGCAAGCCTTTTTCCTGCTCCCATGGATGTAGCTTGTAGCCCCATTCAGTGAATCATTGTTTCCATTTGTAGGCTGTGAATGGTTGTCTTTTTTGCTTGGTCATCGATAACTTTCTTGAAATGGTTTATGTGTCTTCAAGGTATGGTCCCTGGTGAGGCGGTTTGATCAACCACAGAAGTACAAACCCTTTGTGAGTGGGTGCAATGTGCAAGGTGGTGATCTTGAAATCGGAAGTGTTCGAGAAGTAAACGTTCGATCTGGACTTCCTGCTACCACCAGTACAGAGAGGTTGGAACTTCTCAATGAAGAGGAGCACATCTTGGGAATGAGAATTGTTGGTGGAGATCACAGGCTCCAGGTATACCTCTATATCTCATTCTCAACAACAAAAAAGCCAAACGAAACTAAGGGCCTGGTTGTTGATAGCTTAATGAGACTCGCAACTTATTTTGTTAGTTTTACATGACTATGTGGTAGTGGCTTAATGGTAGAGCAAGTGGCTTATTTAGTAAGTTATTAGGGGGCGCTTTATGCAGAAAGCCAAATTTTAGAAACATGTCTGTCCCAATTAAAAAACATGTTTTTCCATCAATGAAAAATCTCTCCCAACAAAAACCTTCCCGATCTATGCAGACAGATTAATCCACACAGACAACTTTATACATATAGGAAGGTTTTTGTTGGGGAGAGCCTTTTTATAGATGGAAGAAACGCTTTTTCTTAGAAGTGACAGGTTTGGAAAAACTTGGCTTTTTGCATGAAGGTGCCCCTTAA